>PVIR01003697.1:0-25254 GCA_004026965.1 Petromus typicus | reverse complement strand
TCTTAACTCAGGTGTTTCTAGTGCTGGAGACTAACTGAAGGCAAACATCACCAGTAATTTGTGTCATTCAAAATCTTATACTGAGGACTTTTAACAGCCTCATTTAAAGACTTTGGCAAGATTCCAAAATAGTGGAAGAAATTAGACTATTATTTGGTGGTAGTGGGTCTGATAGCACAGATAGGTGCCTCAGAGTTCGGGACAGTTGTCATTCCCTGCAAATGAGAGCATATCTCATGTAGTACACTCTGCAAAGGGATATCAGAATCATATCCTTTGAAACTTTATATCCCTGTAGCTGAAAAACTGTAACTCAGGTAGTATTATGGCTGGAAAACTTTCAAATTTAGGTGAAGATTAAAATACTATGTACATAATATAAGATTTTTTTTTTTTTTATGTTAAGCTCTAGCTTCTTTCAGTCCTTTCCTAGTGTCTGAACAAACAAGAGGGGGCTATTTCTACAGGCCCATGAAAAAGCTGTCCAAGTATAGTGTGTGTGTGTGCGTGAGTGTGTGTGTGTGTGTGTGTGTGTGTATGTGTGTGTGTGTATGTGTTTTGATATATGATTTTCATATTCAAAGGCAAATACGAACTGGGAATTTGGATGGAAAAAAATACACACACACACACACACACACACACACACACACACACACACACAAAACATATTTTGAGATCTAAGAACCAATCTGTATCTCTTGAAATTTGGCAGAAGATGGTATATGGATCTATTACTTGAATGTAATTGAGCTTATAGCCTTGTGGATGAGATAGAAGCTTGTAACCTTAAATACTCCTCTGGAGGTTTTACTAAGGGGAGAATTTGAGAATTGTAAGCTATCTGACCAGGCCATTGAAGGTTATGTGCGAGAATTCCATCTATGAAAGTTTAGAAAACTTCATGGATCTCTTCATTGACTGGGTATTGTTTTTAGTTGGGACATTGGCTGAGCTCTTTTAGTTCTCTAGCTACCAACATTGCTCCATTTACTATCCTGAGTATGCCACTATACTATGAAGCAAGATCTACTTGCTGATTAATTAGGTCAATGAACCCTGGTGTAGTCTCATATGGTAAAATTCTCTTTGACCTTTATCAGAATTAACAGAACTTCTCCTGTTTGACTTGTGAATTAGCATGTTAAAGGAAGAGTAAAAATAGTGTACAGCCAGTGATGGTTATAAATCTAGACGAGGGTTTTCTGCAGAAGGAAGTTAAATCAGACTAAGCCACCCTTTTATCCAAGAGAAATTGCATTTGATTACCTATGAGATCCAGGGTCACCTAGGTTCCTCACAGAAGATATTGATATCCATGGACAGTGGAATGATACTGGTTTCTGTCATCAGCATGGGAGATGAGGGTTTTGGATGGTCTACTTTCATTCTAGCTATAGTCAATTCCACATCCTATGAGGTAGAAATATTAGTTCTCTGACACAGACAGGCCCTCTTTGTGGCCTGGTATAGTCATGTGTCCATTTTCTTTCCAAATAAGGCGAGAATGTTTTTCTTTATTGACCTGGGTTTTCTCTTGGATGACATGAGTATGTTTAAAGCTTTGTCAATTGTGACAGTCATAATTTTGTCCAGCCTTTTATCTTGGTTTCTTTCCTTTTCTTTCTTCTCTAGATCTTAATGATTCACAGGAAAGGCAGTGTTCAGCAATTGGATCATAGAGGATAGGGGCTCATGTGAAGATTTTGTAATTTGTGGTGAGTATTTGTGTTTAGTTGACTAATGAAGTATGAGCCCATTAGTGCTTGTCTGTCCTTGTTGTATGCTTATATAAAGTGTCTGGCAATAATATATGTTTTGATATTTATGGAAATTTATACTAATTCTCTATAAAATCTAGCTGGATTTTTTTTTTTTTGTCCTGTGTGGCCCCTTTCACTTTTCCATAATTATCAAGTTTCTTAATGTATCTTTTTAGTTCCATGATAAACACAGTCAACTGTTAGGAACACATAGACAATTTGTAGTGTAAGAATCTTGATTTTGCTCAATCAGAAGGCCAGTGACCTCTGTTGGGGTACAAAAGAAAAAATAAAGAAAATTTCCCAAAGGGGTGTTATCACCTGGATGGTTTGCCAGGAAAATATTACCTGATGGTGTGTCGTGGGGGAATTATTTTCAGGTTCCCCTATGTCTGATTAACTATCATAGTATTTACTATAGTGAAACATCAATTTAAAAGCCTTAAAATGCCTCAACATGAATTTTGTTATGATCAATCAAGACTTTGAATCAACCTTGCACTTTGTATTCCTTGCCATATTATTTCTTTGTGATCTCTAGATTTAAAGATACTTCCTTCTCACTGATTAAAATATCTTATTTCCCTATCACTAATTCTTTTTTTAATTGTCCATAAACTAAATGTATGGTAGATTCCTTTATATATGGAATTAAATGTTTGATGTCTGTAAGAGATAAATCATAGCAAAGCCAAATCAAACCACAGGCAACTTTGAGCCAAGATTTCCAGTATCTTCAAACACTTCAAATGTTTCAAGACTACACTTTCCTAATCAATTCTTCTTCATAATCCATTCATTCAAATGATGCTTTTAAAAAATCACTGTGGTCAAAGTGCCTTGCTTAAGGACTGTGGGAAAGAAATCATGAAAAATTGAAAGTGTGCCCTCTTACACAATGCAATCTGCACCAGAGAAAGAAAAAATGTACAAAACATAACTACAAGAAATACTGTGGTGTATGAAACACTGAGGCAGATAGTGATAAGAGAATTCAGACATATGATGGGCTATCTTCAGTGTGGGCATTCTGGAAGGATACTAGACTTGAGGACACATCAGAGGCTGCGAGAAATTACTGATCAGTCGTGATGACTAAGCTCAACAAGAGAAGACACCAGGCAGGCTTCCCTTCCAGTGGACTTTGCTTGTATTATTTTTTTCAAATTAAAATCTTTATTGATACATTATATATACACATCATCATCTCACTCAACATTGAGAATTTGAACCAGTATATGACATGACTTAATTCTCATTTTTCCCATTTCCCTTCCCAACATACATCCCTAAGCCCCTATATACATAATCTTTGTTTCCCTTTTATTATTATTATCACATTATTTTTCCCTCATTGTTTACCCCTACAATCATATTTCCTTTTAAATTTTTCTGTTACACAATATCTACTACACATACTAGAATTCATCTACATTTTTATTTTCTAATACCAGAGAAAAGATACAATATTTACACATCTGTGACCTATTTATTTCACTTATGAGGGTGTCCTAAAAGTACATCCATTTGAGTATGAATGACTCAATCTTATCATTTTATGACAGATTAATACTCTATTCTATAAAATAACCACATCTTCTTTATCCAGTCTTCAGTTGATGGACATTTGGGTTGTTTCCAAGATTTAGCAATCACAAACTGAGCTGCTATATACATGGGTGCACATATGTCACAGTACTATGAATCTTTTAATTCTTTTGTGTATATACCTGGCAGAGGTATGGCCAGGTAAAATGGGACCTCTTATCCTAGTTTTTTTTTGAGGAATCTACACACTGATTTCCACAGAGGTCGTATGAGTCTACATTCCCACCAACAGTGGAGAAGGGTTCCTTTTCTCCGCAGCCTGGCCAACATTTGTTGCTGGTTAATTCTGAGATTTTATCTCACTCCACCAAGAATGGCTACTTCTTCGATTGACTTCCCTCTGTTAATGTTACAATGTCTAAAACTTGATTGCTTTTCTCCAAACACACTTGGCTCCTTTTCCCTATGTACTTGCATGATTTGTTCATAGTAAATTCATTTTACCATATATGAAAGAAAATATATGCATGTAAGACTTTACTGCTGTTGATAAAAAGATCATTTTAGTACTACTTTGAAAGTACTCTTTTTCAAATATCTGATTTTCACTATTGCTTTCCTAGGAAACCTATTTATAAAAATAGATATTCAAATGAAGTGCTATAGTTTATTTTAAGATTAACATGATTCCAAAACAAACATCTTTAACTTTTACATATCTCTATTTTTGAGATTTTAATATAATATTTATGTACACTCTTTAAAAGATGAAAAAAGTTTTGATAAAAAATAGAAATGTCAAACCACTAGTAATCTCTCTTTGGTTTTAGTTGCTTCCTGGGATATTCTCTGTGTAGACATTTCACACCATACTTAACTATTCACACTGTGACAAATCTTCTTTGGCCTTATCTACAAATAGATTTGGGAAACACCTAATTTTTCCAAGTTTTATGGGAATTAGATAGATAAGTAAGATAGCTTTCTCCATCCCTGCAGGTGTACATACTTTGTAGCATTAAAATAATGGTACAGCATGTTATTACTCATATGTGGTATATAAAAAAAAGATGTTTGAATAAAAATTGAAGTAGAAGAGTGATTACTAGGCTCTGAGGAGTGCAGCATGGAGGGAGAGGTGAGGAAATTCGATCAGCAGGTAGTGAGATACTTGACCTAGGAGGATAAAACTGTTATTGCACAGAAGCATGATCATAGATAACAAATCTATATTGCATATCTCAGTTATTGAAATGAATATTAAATATTTTTGTAATAAGTTATAAATTTTCCCAGGATTATCTGATTAATCTGATTTACATATTATGTGATGTACAGATGTATCAAACAACACAGAGTGCCCCATCATTATGAACAATTTTACACTTTTATATATCTGATAAAAAGTAAGTTTAGCTGAGAGAAAACAATAAAAATAATGATAAACTGAAAAGAGAAAAATAAAACCAAAAGTCCTCATTATTTTTAGTCTTCTGCATTTTGGCAACTTGACTTAGTAATACTTGGGCCATTTTTATTTTCTGTAGCATAGAACAACTGCTTACTGATCGCTACTGAGTTGCCATCCCTATCTAAGCCTGAGCAGTGCCCTGTCAGCAGGCTTGTTATCCTGGTTAAAATGAAAGCGCACAGTTTTCTGACATCGGATGGGTATCAAACTTTTATGGAGTCCTAAAATGTCTCTACTGATTATTAGAAAATTTCCAAATCAAAATAATTTTCTCCAAGTGCAACTGCATAAGATTTTTACTATAAAGGAACATGAGTTATCTTAAAGCAGTAATGTCTTACAACATTTTTGAAGGTCTTGGGGACATTATATTAGTAATTTGTGCATTTATTCGGATTACTTCTTCCAACTAAGTATTTTATAACTTAGTATCTTGGGATGATTTATTTATAAACAAGCAATTTACATATTTAGTACAAGGACTAAAGGTATGAGAGAACTCTCAATAAGTATTTATGAATATAATTCAATGTATACATTAATAATTTATTTAATACATTCAAAATAACTGAAAATATTTTTTAAAAATTGTTGAGTAGCTTAGAAATGTTTCATAATTTAAATAGGAACCCAGTTTTGTCCATTAGAAAACAGTCTATCTCAGCATCCATAATTATGTGATTCTATGAGTCTTGAATGTTTCTAGTCAATGGATACATACGTGATTATAATTTCACTATTCATAACTCAATAATTTTGTATATTTATGCACATATATATATTTGTGTCAAGAGAAAATGTTTTAGTAGTACTTTAATGGGAATTTCATCATTACTCAGTAGGCAATAATGCAAAAATGAAGATAAATCATTAAATAATAATTACAGTTATGTAATTATATCTCAATCACTTGTTTACAGTTTGATGCTTGATTCTACTTGATTCTATTTTGATTCTTGATTCTTTGATTCTATTTTGTGTTTATTCACAGTGTTCAGAACAGCAAAAACTTCTAAATGCATTAATGTTCAAAACTATGTAAATGAGTCTAAAATATAAAGCAATAAAATGTTGGTACATATTTATTAACTTATTTTATTAACTTATTATTATTCTGAAGTGTCATAGAAATGTAATCAGGAATTGATGAATGGTAACTACTGCTTGGGACTTCTCAGAGGATTTCAGTGGTTTTCAAGTAGGGATAGTAATGCAGTCTGTAATCCTGGCTTTCTGGAAGAGGGAGACAGGAAAATCATAAATTTGAGCCTGATCTGTTTGATTTAGTGAGTTAGTGAAACCTCGTCTCAAAAATTTAGAAAAAAAATACATGGAAAAAAATTACTGAGGATATAGTTTAGTGTTAATTTCCTAGGTTAGATCTTCAATACCACCAGGAAAAAAATTTGCTGTTTATATCAAATTATATATTCCAATTTTTCCAGTTCTATTTCCAATCTATTGTTCACAAATGCTACCATGTGGATGTATGTATCTATTTATAGACATACAGAATGAAATTAGAACCTATGAAAATACAGAGAGACTCAAATAGAAAATATCTTTCAAAGGTAGCTTCCTCAAATTTATGTTTTCTAAGCATTATCTTTTAGTATTTTTCTGCATACTATTGTGTACTCAAAATTGCCAATCATGTGTAAATGAAAAATATGTCACCATAATTGCCTATCAACAGCTACTACTTTTTACTTTATATTCAAATGAAATTTTATTTGAGATTGCTACATTAGAAACATTATTTATTAATTTTAGTTGTACTGTATTTCATATTTTCATACATATGTCAAATATAGCACCACAGTAGCATGTTTCTATTGTTTTCTCTATCTTTTTTCCACAAACATACACAAAAATGACAAGTTATTTAGGCATGATAGCATAAAGAAACATACTATAAAGTTAAATAAGTGAGTACCTGTTAGTTGCTCTTACAACTGACTTCAGGCTAATACATATTTTACTGTGGATTTAAAAGTTTTGCTTCAGTTTTTTCACTACATAGCTCAATGTAATTACCAAGCAAATAATACCTTAAGAACAGCTCTTCACTTACTCTTGAGACCCACTTCGCTTTTTTACTCATCTGATTCCATCTTTTTGTCTAATAAACAATTTTCTAGAATTAGTAAGACTGAGACCATCCACTTAAAGAAGTTCAACTCTGTACCTGCCAAGGTCAGTCACATTTTTTTATCTTTATTGGTACATTAAATATACACATCATGATTGCACTCCATAATGGGGATTTGTACCAGTATAAGATACCACTTAATTCTCATTTTTTCCCATAGCCCTACCCACCCTACCACCTTCCCATATACATAAAATTTGTTTCCTTACTTTTTTGTTACAATCTCACCATTTTCCCCCTTCTTTCTATTTAACATTGAGCATTTTCTATTTCACAATATATAACATACAATGCTAGGACTCATTTACATCTTTATTTTCTCATACCAGAGAAAAGATGTGATATGTACCTATCTGTGCCCTATGTATTTCATTTATGAGGATATCCTCAAGGTATGTCCATTTAAGTAGAAATGATTCAAACTTATCATTTTTATGGCAGAGTAGTACTCCATTCTGTAGAAGAACCACAGCTTTTTTATCCAGTCTCCAGTTGATGGACATTTGGGTTGTTTCCAAGATGTAGCAATCACAAATTGAGCTGCTATAAACATGGGTGCACATATGTTACTGTGATACGAGTCTTTTAATTCTTGTGTGTATATACCTAGCAAGGCAATGGTCGGGTCAAATGGGACCATCAATCCTAGCTTTTTGAGGATTCTCCAAACTGATCTCCACAGGGGTTGTACAAGGTCAGTCACATTTTTAATTTGTTACTAAGGATAAAAATAGAAACATAAAGCACAGTTAACAGACAACATAATCTCTCTTGTTAAAATATTTCACTTTCATCAGATAGGAGGACTGAGGAGGGAGCCTCCTCAGATGTGCCTTCAAGTACCCACAGCAAACTTTCTCAACCTTCGCACCGCTGACTTTTGTAGTCCTTTGATTCTTTATTTTTGGTGGCTTCCTCTTAGCAATCACTATCTCTAACACTTCAATTTTGACAACTCAAATTTTACTGTATATTGCTAAATGATCTATGAGTGTCAAATTGTGCCCACCTGAGAAACACTAGTCTTCAAAGATTGTGCAACTCATGTATCATGTAGCTTATCTTTTGATAGAATGAAGTTAGGCTCACTGCCTGAGATTTTTACATTTCTAAATTTGTAGCACAAAATTTTGTTTGTTTGTGTTGGAATTTGGAAAATGATAACAATTTGGAATAAAGGCTGCCATATTGAACTTTCCCACCAAGAGTGAATCAATAAACAAAGAAGCAACACTTTTCCCTTTTATTACCTTATTTTTATCTTTATAATTTCCCATTATTTTAAAACTAAAAAGTACAATAATTTCTCTTAATGTGAATGATAGATTTTACATTTTACATTTAAAGTAGTTAAATTATTCAATTTAACATCAATTTTAGTCATTTGTTCTAATTTTGTTCATTTTCCTGCATAGGCTTTGAAAATTACAATTTTAAATATGTATCTTATATTTAAAGTCTTAAAAAATTTTGGGTAGACTGTTTCACTAGAAATGTAGCTATTAAAACATATATTATGAAAGCTTTGTTAAAGAGAAAATCCTGTTATTCAAATGAATGAATTTAACTCACTTGGCTTCAGTGAAGCTACTTTATTTGTACCTTCGACAGGCTTGCTTAGAATTTCATATTCCAAAGCAGAGAAGAATACAAGAGTTCTGATTCAAAGCATCAATCACTAGAAATGAACATAACCTAATGTCAGTGCTGAATCAGGCCATCAATTTATTGCTTTGTAAAAGCAATCAGCAAGCTATCAAGCAATAAAGTTATGAGTTAAGTGCTTCATTTGAGACAGCACTACCATTGACAATGATATACTGACAGAGAATGGTAACTATTTTCCAGTGCATTATGCCTATTCTTGTTAAAAGCTCTGTGCTATGCAACAGATGTGAAATATGTCTCTTATTATTATGGACCAATATAGTTTGTTTAATAGCTTTGTATGCCACTTAGACTTGCTGTCTTATTTAATGAGGTTATGTTTGAACTCTTTTTGCTTTCTCAGAGCCTTTATGTAGAGAAGCACAGCTGTGAATGGCTTTTCAGTCAATTTCACAGTCAGGGTTTGAACTCACCAGCATCTTTTACAATGTTGTGTTACAGAGCGACCAAGGTGTCTGAAGCATCTTGTGACACTATTCAAATAGTGTCTCTTAGTGGCTCAAAGACTGCATATTCAACATTATGTTAACAGGATTTGATTGGTTGATCCTAGACTACTAATGTATGATGTGTGCTTTTTTTCCAAGTCTGTTCAGCTGTGACAAAAGGGGACATGACTGGGATACTCAGTGAAGAAGTCATGGTCTCACTTCATCTGCACACACACAGTGTAGATCAGACTCAAGAGTACAGTGAAACCTCTGATCTATATCTGCAGTTGTCAGAAGGTCTAAAACTGACAAACTTTTCATATATTTCATTTATTTCTTTATATTTCTTTATTTATTTATGCTGAAGCATGAGGAGTCTAAGGAAATAATAAGCTTTCATTAATGCAGCATAAGAAAAATGGCTATGTCCTTTTTTCCTCCAGTGATAGCAAGAGTATCATTAAAATTCATAACAGGATACATACTCTATAATACAGAAAAAGGACATATTGATATAAAAAATTTTGCCATTTTTATTTATCAATATGTTTAGGGACTTTGGTGCACTTCAATTCAACTTTAACAGTTTCCTTTAAGTCCCCAGTATAACATTCCAAAGAGTATTAAAAAGATGTGGTGATGTAAGTGTGTAATTTCAGCTATTTGACAGGCTGCAAGAAGAATATTTCATATTTCAGATAAACTGGTCATCTCAATTTAAACATATTTCTTCCACAGAAAAGTGTAACTGTACATGTATGAATGTCTTATAAGAATAATTGATCAGGGGACTTACTTTAAGTTCACAGTCTATTTTTGAAATAGACATATTTCAAGTTAGTTATAGTTGCTATTATTATAATTTACCTAATGTATTATTTATTCTTCTGGTTCCAGGGATTGAAATCAGGACTTTGCACTTGTGGGCCAGGTATGGAGCCACAGAACTAAATTCCTAGCTCAATCATTAATTTTCTAGTCTCATTATTTTCCCCAACACCTCTGTCTTAAATACTCAAGGAGAAGAAATTTTTCCTATTAAGATATAATTTTATTTTATAACATTACATATATAGCAGAATAATCATTATATATATATATATATGAAGAATCATACTTTAAAAATATGACTAGAAAAATTTTCTCTTCAACTAATTAAACATATAGTACAAGTGAAATTTTAATCCATAGGGCAAAAATAGATTTTTATCCAGGAAATAGAGTAGCCTGAGTTCTTAATTATCAGCAATCATTTTGAAAAAAAGAAATAAGACACTGACACATTAGTCAAAACTCACATTAAGTTGATCTGATGGACAACTCCAAAACATTAGTGATTTAAAATGAGAATGCATAGCATTTAAATGTCAGTATCCATAGAACACAATTGAATTAATACAATACTGACTATTAATAAAATATCTCAATGAATTAGGAGTGAAATGATTTTTCCTCCAAGGATAAACATATCTTTATATTCTAACAAAAAAAATCATACCTAGTGATAAATTCCATGCACTTGAAAAGAGGTAGAACATAGAGATTCTCACCATCATATTCTGTTCAGTGTTATTCTGCCAATTACCACAAAATAGTAATTGTTTTTGAAAACAAATCTTGATTAACAAGTCATTTTATACTCATTGCCAACCTATGCGCATAAATTATACATGACACCTACATATGGATTATATATGAAACATGTATATGTATACAAAGACAGAAATTTACATATAAATTCTATAGACTATAGGAATTTATAAAAATATTAGTATAACTAAAAAGGAAACAACAAATTTTAGACAATGTAAAGTGAAAATCAATTTTTATTCTAGCAAAAATATTTAAACTTTGAAATACACTCAAATTTGAAGTAACAGTATGAAAATGTGAAAGTATTTACATAATTGTATGGTTATAAAAATAACAAATGGAGTGGAATAAACTGGAATTTAAAGGACTCACTATCACATAGATGACAACTCTTTCCATACATGCCCACAGTTTTAATGTAGTAAAAATCTGTCACTTGTGTTAGTAAAGACTGTTTCTAAAGTCTACATAGGATCACAAAATATCTGCCTTAAGTAAGAGTTTGAAAAAACACTAAAAAATTGGGAAGACGGTACCTTCTGATTCCAAGTCCTTATAAAATCTTTAAAAAACAAAAATTTCATCTCTATTTATATGTATCTGTGTAACTACATATCACATCTAAGTATCTATCTATCTATCTATCTATCTATCTATCTGCAATTGCAGGAAAGACGGATGATCAAACTAACTCCAAGACAATCTAAACACTGATAACATAGGCAAGTAGAGCCTGATGGAGTAAGCCAATTCTGTTTAGCAAGATAATAATCTCAATATACAGAAAATAAGAGATGTGGGAGGTTTTCTGGAAAAACAAGAAAATATATTTTAAAGAGTGCTATGGATATGTTCAGGAACTGTGGACAATTTACTCGGACTTAGGACTTCCTTACTTGGATTAATGGATGTCTGCCCTGCGCTATGGGTCTTCAACTACAGGTATTATTGTGGACATCTTGTCCTGCCCTGCAGGATTTTAAACTACAAAGATTACTGTACTAGGACTATTGGCCTTAAAACTTATTGAGACTTATTGGGATTTAAAGATTTCAGCCCTGCTCTATGTAATCCTCAACTAAAGGGAAAATTGTGGATGACCACTCTATTTTTTCCATGGTGTGAAGGCTTGGTATCAAATTAGGGTGCAGCAAGCAGGGGATATGGGCTCCTCTTTTACCCCTTCTGCTGTAGCAGTAGTTGCCCTTCTGCTGTTGCTCAGAGTAGCAACAGTTAATCCTGGGCTCAGCCATCTTCTCAAGGTTCCAACTTTATTGTTTGTTCATTGTTAATCCTTTTGCTGCAGGACTCACGGGGGTCTGGAGTTTGCCACAGGGTTCTGGATGTGTCTTTTTCCCCTGACCCCCACAGAAATGTGTCAATGAGTTTCCATTATTCTTAGCTCATGGTTTTTTTGTTTTCATCTTTGTTTCCTTTTTGTAAGATGAGTCTTATTTTTCTCCTGTTCCTTGTACTCCGAGGAATATTTTGGTCATTCTTTTAAGATTATGACACGCAGTGTACATGAACTATTATTATCATCTAGTTATTTTGTTACAAAATTATGGTTTTTCACAGAAATAGGAAGAGTTGTTTTTATATTTTATTAAAGTCTACTTTATTGCATTAAAAGAAAAACTAATAAAAATATACAGTCAGAACTTTATATTTCTACTCAAATTGGTTTAATGTGAAATAGAAAATTCTTAAATTATCAAAATGTTTCTACAAAGAGGAGACATTTAACTGTTTGATTTATAATATTGATGTGATTTTAAAACTATAAGGCAGCAGCATCAAACCTGCTAAATATACTATCTTGGCAATGTGCAGAGATTCAACTAACCCAAGGAAGAGTTACCAAGAAAAAAAGAGTAGTGTTTAAGAATGATCATGTAGCAGAAAGCATGTGAAGATAATAAAGCATGTCAGTTTCTTTCTTACATATTAATGTATAATTATTAATACACATTAACTGTACATATTAATGGAGTTCATTGTGATATTTCCATACATCACACACTAAACATTTAGATTCACATTTCTTCTGCCCCAATTCCTCCTCACCTCCCAGTGCCCTCTGCAGTCCTTATTCCTCTTAAATGTGTTGTCTCTTCTCCCTCCTGTCCTTCCCTTTGTTTAGTGGCCTCTATCCCATTTCTAACCCTGTGAGGCTGATAGGAATATTCAAAATGCTTTATCATTATTGATATATATAGTACATAATTGCTTTCTATGACCATATCGTTAGCGAATAGCATGCCAAGACTTATTTCTTCAATTTAACTATAAATTAATGTCCATTAATCCATCTTCTCTCCTCTCTACTTCCCTTCAATTTTTCTTATCCTCTGGTTTTATTTTGATTGCATATTTTTAAATCATTCCTTTCCATTTTAAAATTTAATTTTAATTTATTTTAAAATTATGAAAGTTTACTGTAGTTTACTTTGTGAGAATTTAATATATGTGTAGAGTGCCTAATGATTAAATAAATGTTTTAATTGATTAGTACAGTATTTTTATTTCTCTTTCTAGCAGCACACATACTAGGATGGAGCCTCGGGTCTCACATGCACAAGAGAAGCACTCTACCACTCACTGCTAAGCCTTCCCTACAGCCCTTTGTTGATTTTTGTTTTGAGATGAGATCTTGGTAAGTCCAATAGCCTGGGCTCCAACTTTGGCTCATTTTGCTCCAACCTACCAAGTAGTTGACATTATAGGTATGCCCCACTACCCCAGAAATCTGAAGTTCATTTTTCACAAAATGTGTGCTGAATTTATTTAAAAGGTCTATTATGTTGCACCTTATTTGCTCCCTCAAAATGTGCAGCATCTGATGTTCAGTTCTTATTTTATATTCTTCAGGAGTACTTACAATATGGAGAACATTCTCTATTTTAATTACCCTGCTTATTTTTCTTCCTCCCCTGTGTGCACATGAGCCTTTTTAATCTCTTTGTCTATTCACCATTAAGCATTGTTTCAGGATCCAAACAGCCTCTGGATCTTGACCTTTGTGAAACTGACTCTGGTCTCCTGGTTCTGTTTGTCCCTCTGGGTCTCCATAACTTCAACAGCAAACACCTTTGAACTATGTCTTCGTACTTCAGCATTCCTGAATCCTGTTGCCATTGTTATAATTTCTTTTTTACTTTATCAATAGCTCATTGAGTGAATGATAAGAATAATATGATACCTTTAAATTGAAAATAAGATATTATTTTCATTTAGTTATATGAGCAAAGAACTGAACCACAGATGTCAAAGGACTGTTCTGTAAAATTCTCTCTAGCACTACTAGGTGATAGATAATACTTTTGAGCACTGCTCTTAATTTGTTCATCATTGTTGCAAGCAGCTCGATTCCCCCTCTGTGGCCAACACCTATTAATATCAATTGTGTTTCCAATCTTAGCCTGTCTGTCTGTTAGTGGTGAGCAAGCACCAGAAGCAGATGCTGCCAATCCAGCTTCTATGGATATAAATGTCTGTAGCTTTCCTCTCCTTAATGTTTTTCCCTTTCTTCTTTGTGATATCTAAGTTCCATGGCAGTAAATTGCCTGCTGTCATTTTTCTTTTCAACTAAATCTCTATTGTAGTTGAGGCTCTGTATTGAATTTGATGTTGAAGTGCTCAGAATGAGAGTGTTCATTACTTGTCTCCAACTTTCCTTCTCAGGCCATAACACCAGAGAAATTAACTCTAGGCTCCTTTTAAAAATAAAAATTGATCACAAGGCAATGTGGTCTGAACTATAAAATTATCTGACAGAAAGGCTTCAGAATAAGTGAAGTGTTAATAATAAAATAGTAAAAATGTACATACTTGGTGTTCCATTGTTAAATATTTCCATGCTGTGACAGAACTGTTGGGTCTGAATATCTGAAAACAATTTCTGTGTCAACATAAGGGCTTGAAAAGCTCCATCTCTGGACATGTGTGACTTAGCCATTTGGAAAATCATTTTCTTTCATCAAATGTGTATGATTTAATTTGTTGTCCAGAGGATAGTATGAAAACTGCTCCTCAGCATGTTAAGAACTTAAAGGTTCTACATGGAGAAATAGGCTTTTCTTGTTTATTAGATTGCCAAGGACTCTGGAGACCTTAGGGAACTAATTTATACTTTGTCAGGATGAAATTGTTAAATAATGACTATTTCATTGTGCATAATGTGATTATTTAAAGTTAATTCATTAGGCCACAAAAACTAACAGCTATTTGTTCATTAATCATGCTGTTTATTTTTCTATTATTTTAGTGCATATCTTCATGTCAAGGTAAAGGTCATTCACCTTCTAACCAAGCATTAGAAAATGAACTCCACAGAGTAATTCTTTATGGCATCCCTACATTAATCTATAAGTAAAACATAAAAGTACATTATGTGTAGAGTATAAGGACATGATATAAAAAATAATATAAAGCTTTGCAAAACAAAGAAAACCCCGGTGTGAAAATTCATGATTAAGTTGCAATAACAAAAGAGAGATGGCCAGAGGGGGAAAGAAAGACCATGTCACGTATAGAAAAGCAAGAGCATACCACACAAAAAGGGAAAATAGCTCAGAAAGTGTTGAAAAGTGAAGTCCAAGATTGAGCATTGTGTTTGAGTTTATTTGAAGAACCAGAGCTTGCATTATTTATTGTCTCTTAAATGTATTCTAGTTCACTTTAAAAATCTGAAGAAAATCAAGTTTGTGATATGTTTATCTAGCTTTCTGTTTCTTGCTCATTTTCTACCTGGGAAAATAAGAAAATATTGAATGATGTGAATTTCTCTCCCAGTGATGACATAATTTAGCAATGATATTATTGTATGGTTTTCTGAGTCTTGATTTACCAAAGTGATGTAGGGATAAGAATCAATAATGATTGTGATATCTTGGAGCAGAATATCTTGCTACTTTCTCATATTATGTTTGATCATGCCAGAAACTCTAATATACTGCTTATTCTCTTACATTCACTATTATTTCACAGTATTTATGTATGACATGGGGCTTGCCATTCATTTATTTCGCTACCATGATCTCACTTGTGACATCCTGGTTGTCTTTTTGAATGATGGGAGAAATATTTAGGATCTTGTTCAATATAGTCATCCTGCAAAGGTTCTTGAAATCAATATTTAATATTAAATTTATAGTAATTATTTCCATATTCAGTAGTATTAAATTAGTATTTTACAAAGAAAGTGCTAAGAACCTTAGAGAAAATTAGGTACTTGGAAATTGCATTAATAATATTGTTACTAGGGTATAATGATTAAATAAGTCATTGAGACTATGAAACTTTAAATAGAACAAAATTTTCTTTAACTTCACTAAATTTCTGTTAAAGATTTAGTAGTGTTTTATTATATATTAACAGTTTTGTAATATGTTGTTTATTGCATTCTAAACAATTATAATCCACAGAATCACTTAGCACATCATTTTATTAAACCTTAGCTTTAGCAGTCATTTGCTATATTCATTTTGACAAACATAACATCTGGCCATGAAAGTACATTTCCTCTAAGTTGGGGTAAGATAAGTAATGTATATAATTGTTTCCTGAGAATTTCAATGACTGATTGATTATGTGCTAGACATTGGTAAGCATTGATGGTCAGTGTCTTGGCAACAAAGGAATCTCATCAGCCCTGCATTCTATGTCAGAAACATTATGTGTTACCATAGAATAAAGGCTTAGTGTCATCTCAAAATTGTTTATTACATTTTATTTTATAGAAAGAGCTTTCTTTGGTAATACATCTTAAAATATTTATAGAATATGAAGTATAAATAACAAGTAAAAGCAGGAAAGTGGTTGTTACTTAAGAAACAAAGTTATAATTAATAAAATTTATACAAGATAAGTGATTCTTTTCTTGAACTTCAAAGACCAGGGCACATAATTCAGAGGCTGATATCTATATCTCAGCATTTTCCTACAACCGCTTCTTTCTGTCCATTCTCTCTTAAACAGCTATAAAACCAATTATTATACTAAATTCCAGTTTTATTTAGACATTGGACCTATAAATGGATTTTCTAGGATGTGGAGTTCCTTGTAACACCCAGCAGGTCAATGTCTGCTCCAGACTCACTCAGCATGTGGAAGACTAATTCTGAGTGCAGGAATGTCTTGAAGACAAGATGTTTTTTTCTACGTGGGGCAGAGATGGGCCTCTGGAGAAATAAGGAATCTTCCCAGGGAAAAATAAGATAAAAGTTAATTATTCAACCAGACTTCTATCATGCTTTGCTTCTGATAGTGATCTAAAGAGTTGGGAAAAGCAGAAGTTGAACATTTTACAAAATGGGAAGCTTCAGAATGCAAAAGACCAGTAATCCAACCCCAGTCCAAGGCTGAAAGTCTGCAAGCATATTGAGGAAAAGTTCCTAACACAATGCTGTGCCAAAGATTAAAGAATCTGGCAATTAATGTTCATCACTGATGGCAGCAGCCAAAGAAATCAGCTAATAAAAAGAGCTAGGATGAACAAATAACACTCACCTTGTGCTGTTCATCTTGGAGATGGATTTTTTTCCACCCAGTTTCATAACCCATGTGTTTTTATTTGTAAACACCTTCACAGACATCAATAATTGTGGTTTTTTAATTTTCTAGGCATATACCAATTCAACTATAATTTCTTTTGTCAATTTGACTAAGTTAGAGATATTCATAGAAGAAATTGGATCATGGAGGTGTTATAGTCAGCAGTGGATGAATTCACGGACATATGTAACTCAGTGTAATATTAGAATTCAAATCCCAGTGGGTGGTAGGTCACTGAGGACATGCCTTGGTGGTTATATGCCTCTGAATCTTTTCTTTTGTGGTCAGAGTTCAGCAGACAGCAAGGAAAAAGAGCTTTGTTCCACCACACCCTTCCACTCTATGCTTCTTTCCTTGGAGCCCACCTACCGTGAGCTGAAACCAGTGAAATAGTGATTTAATTAAATCTCTCCTCTTTTAAACTGCAGATGTTGGAGATTTTGTATCAGTAATGGGGAAGTTGATTAATATAGGATATCAGTACAAGAGAAGAAGGGTATTTTCTAAACCTTTATCTAAACTTGTGGTTCCAGAGAGCAGAGGAAGAGGAGGAAGAACTATAGGAGACTCAACATTTTGCAGTAAAGAAGAAAAGGCACCAAAAGCAGACATTTAAATACAGATTATATAGAATATTATATATATATATATATATATATATATATATATATATATATATATATATATACATAATGATGCATTTATAACCAAATTAAATTTTTGTAATAAAATGGGCAACTTAATACATGCTCAAATTGCAATGTAAAAGTTTATAAGCAAGGATAAATCAGTGAGATTGAAAGTGAGTTCTCTTTCATTTGCATGTTTGTCACAAATAAGTTTTAATTGAAGAGTCTACAAAATCCTGTCCAAAAATAGACAAAAAAAGATGATTAGAAACCTTTTACCTTGTGGAAATTTTATTACAATTTTGGAAATCAGTGAGGAGATTTCTCAAAGAACTAAAACTAGGAATCCCAGCTCTTCCCCTTCTAGGTGTCTTCTCCAGAGAGCTAAAGACATCATTTTGAATTGATACATGCACACAATGTTTTTGTAGCAGGATAATTCATAACAGCTAAATCTTGCAATGAGCATGTATACTAATAGACATGGATAAATATAATATGGCATCTATACACAATGGAATTTTACTTAGCTATCCAGAAAGATAAATTTGAGAAAATTGTAGGAAAATGAGTGTAATTGGGTAATATAATGATAGTGAAACAAATCAGACACATAAGGTCAAATATAATTTGATATCTCTCATTTGTGTAGGGCAAATTACAAAGAGCAAAATAAGGGATGGTCAGAGTAAGGGAACAGATATTTTGCAGATGGGAAAAAGTGCAGGAGGAAGAAGGCGAGGGGAAAGAAAAAGAGAGGAAAGCAAAAAGAAATAATATCTGACATGAACAAGAACATGATAACACCAGTATGTATAAATATTATGTGTCATGAATGTGGGCTAAGAACTTAAACAATAACAAAATCGATAAAGGGGACTTAGAAACACAGAGAGGGAGGGGTTGGGGAGAGGACTAAACTAAAACAAGCTGTGACATGTGCATGCATCTGCTCTACAGGATGAAAGGAAACTTTATGTAGTGCAAATATGTACAAATAAAATTAAAGTTAAGAAAAATCCAAATAGACACCTCATAAATTTTATAGACTAAAAGAGCAAATATTTAAGGAAAGTAATTCTTCCAAAAAAAGCAGATATTCATTCCTGACACAAATTTCTATTTAATAGACTTACATTTTAATATTAATTTATTATCCTTAAAATGTACATATTATAGTTCATTATTATTATTATTATTATTATTATTTTTTTTTTTAGACAAGGTCTCACTTTTTGTGGTTCAGGCTGGCCCTGAGCTCAGCCTCAAACTCACATCACAGCAATCTTCCTGCCTCTGCCTCCTGAATGCTGGGATTACAGGCATGAGCCACCATGCCCAGCACTTTGGTATGTGGTACTGGTTGCTGCTGGGCATGCGTCTCCATGCCCAGTATTGTATATGGTTAACCAGGGATCAAACCCGGGCCCTTGAGCTTGCAAGACAGACACTGGAACCACTGAGCTAAATCCCCAGCCCCCATATTATAGTTTATTATTAAGAATATAGATGTCAAAAACAGAATAGAAAGAAAAAATCATTTAAAAATAGTTTACATTATTTAAGATTTGAAAATAATTTGTAAATAAATTATAGTATAACTTGAAACATCATGTGAATATTTACAAATAAACTATAGCATGTTGTTTGATGAGCAATGTGCATTTAAATTAAAAATGCAGAGACAATCATGAAATTATTTTGATAGTAAATAATACAAAATGAATATTTCTTTAAGATGAAATAATGCATTTGTTTTGGTCTAAGTTGTTTCTGCCATAGTTTGTTGAAGTTTTTTATGAAAGATTAACGAAGCCTTAGTATATACCAGATATCTCTGTAAATATTTATTATAGCTTTGCTATGGAGATTAAATTAGAGTTATTTTGCCTCAAAATATACTGAAGTTTTAAAAAAAATATTGCACAACCATTATTAAACATTGTTAATCAATAAAATCTATAAGAATATTGCTATTGTGTCATAGACTAATTTTCCTTTTGTAAAATTTTATATATTTTGATATGTGTATAAAATCCTCCAGTAGTTTACTGTAGGTATGTTCTCTCACATGCTAAGAAAGAAGAGATGCTTGTCTCATTTAATAGGTTTTTAATAAAATTATTTAATAAAATGATCTAATTTTTTATCTTTATTGGTCTAATTTTTGAGAAATTGATATAAAACAAGGAAATAAAATTTATACATGTATAAAGATATATCTTTTGTTGTCTTGAGGCATTGCTATATCCTCATACATAGAAAGAGAGCTAACTGTAAATATTGATAACAATTTTATGGCAAGCACACAAGAGTAATAACTACTCTTTTCATGAGATTAGAGATATATAGACATTCTCTTTGTATTTATAAATTTGCTTCCCATTGGAAAACATTTTAAATTTGTTTAATTATTGCTCTCATGAAGTGATTTAAAAATGAAGTTGTAACTGAATTGTAGTAATCCCAACACTCGAGAGACAGAGGCAGGAGATGTGAGTTTGAGGCTGAGCTCAGGGCCAGCCTGAACCACAAAAAGTGAGATCCTGCCTAAAAAAAAATTAAATAAATAATAACAATAATAATAATAATATTTATAGTTGATATTGTGAAGTAGAAAGTATTTAAAAGGAAAGGGAGTGTAAGGGTAAATAATGAGGGGAAAACGAATGTGATGATAGATAGTAAAGAAAAAATAAAACAAAGATTATGTATATAGGGGGTGGGGGTTGTTGAGCAGGAGGCAAAGGGAAAAAATGAGAATCAACTCATGTCATATTCTAGTACAAACTCTCAATGTTGAATGTGATTATGATGTGTATTCATAATGTACCAATAAAGATAAAAAGAAAAAAGTTATTTAAAATTATTATAAATTTATTGATTTTGGCATACAGTTTTAAAGCTCAATTCAAAGGTTAAATTATTATAGGGATTCTAGTAGTTAAAAATTAGCTCTAAATTAAAGCTTTCAGGAGAAACACTGATTGAGAATTAACTCAGCAAAGCTACTTGTAAACTGTCTGTTGTCCTTGCATGTTCAAATATTTAAGGTTAGTTTTGTTACTCTTGTAAGATCTTAGAACGTATATGCATAAGAACCAAAATGAAACAGGATATTAATACAGAATTCAAATATATTTAAAGTAAACACAGACAAATGTTTCCATTGCCTGAGAATAAAAAATAACAAAAAAAATCACATTATGAAAGTGTATTACCTTAGGGAGGCAAAATCTGAATTACATGTGGAAAGGCATATGAAGAAAATTGTACTAAAATCACATTCAAAAAATTATTAGTGTAAAAATGAAAACAGAATAGCTTATCTCTGCAAAAGTGAAAGATATTAATGTTATTAATCTGTATCCACATGAAGTAAGCCAATATTTAAATGTTATTATAAATCTCTACATGTTAAATTTTTACTGTGACTTTACATAATCAGATTTTGTTATTTTATTCGGAATCTTTTAAGTTCTGTCTACATCGAGTTGTATTCATGTGCTTATGAAATGGGAAAGAATAGAGAGAAGCAATAAACGGAAGTAAAAGAGAGGAACTTTGAAATCTGAACAGGATATTCAAATAGTTAACCAAAATAGTTTTCAACATTTTGGAAAACACTCTCAATATTTTTTATCTGAAAACCCTGCATTTCTTCAAGACCTCGACTTTCAGTGCATTGCAACATGGATCAGATATACTTCATTTCTGCTCAGCCCTTCACTCAATGGCATTTAAAAATATTTTCCTCTTTTCACTTCTTCCATATTTCTCCCTTTTCTAGGTTCCTTGATATTAGGTTTCCTTCACTGATTTCTCAATACTTGAGTAATTTTTAAATCTTTCAACATATTTTTAAACTTTATTTATCTACCAACAGTCAATTAAATGTTTTGTGATTTTATTTATATAATTTGTAAAACAGTGATTATGGCATTAACCTTTCAACCTTGATTATTCCTATATTTTAATTTATATTCAATACATTATCTTGTATTGCTTTTGTTACCACCTGTATCTCTTAGAGCTAAACTAAATTCCACTCATTGTGTTTTTTGAGGATATTATTTAGAATTTTTGGAGTGCAGGTTTTGGATTAATGAAGTTTCTTAGGCGTTCTTTGTCATGGAAGTATCTTACTTCCTCATCAGTTTTGAGTTTCAAAACAAAACTGTTGTACAAATCCAATGACCATCACTCGTACTGTTCTTCATTCTTCACATATGTTGAATTCTTTTATTAATGGCTCTATGTGTAACTAAATAATAAAATGTTTTTGAATAATTCTTTATTTTTAAGCTTTCCTAAATTTGTCTTTTTTTCTGAGGTAAATGTTTATCAGCAATTTATTATCCTGACTGCTAATTTCTAACTATACTTATTACAGTGCTTTAAATGATTCTTTCTCCACTTGCTTTCAGTAAGTATAGGAAAATGAAACAAAACAAAACAAAAAAACCACAGTACAGAAAATTTTCTGTCTAGGTTTTCAGAAGTATGTGCTAAGCATTTTAATGTGAAAAAAAACCTAGGTGTTTGATCTTAACTGGAAGAGTAGAAAAACATCTTTTGATCATGAATGCAATGATGACAAAATAGATCTCATCTGCCAAGAGCAAGGGAAGGACCTGCCCACTGCGTCATGATTTTTCTATGATTGCCTCTCATAAATGTTGCATCTTTCTTGCGATTTAAATGATTTACAGCTAAACAATATTCTCTGCTCTTAATGATGGTAGAGCACTTCGAAACACTGAATTGTAGGTCCTTTCCCCATTATCTAAATAATGCACCATCTACAAATCCTGCGTAGATTCTAAAATCCATTACAGTCATTTTACTAATAATCCCAGCTCACACTGACATTCAGTTGCCCTTTTTCTGTCCTGTATTGCCTTCTGTAACATTCATAATGTTAGAATAACATTCAAAATACGCATACCTCTGTATATTTCAGGCACTTAGATTTCTTATGTTTCACTAATCGTACCTTTCATAGTATTTACTTATTTTCATATTTTCCTCTCTCTTCATCCTGGTATATTTCTAAACATACAATGGATTCATTTGATATTCCATTATGTGATTTTCTGATTTCTATTACTCATAGTAATAAAAAGTGATTTGCTTATTTTATGGGAAATCATAATATGTTCAGTTGTAGCTGATGTTTTTAAAGAAGTAGGGATGGGAATGGAAATTGTTTGCACTCTGCTCCCATTTTTCTACCTTTAAAACATTTATCAGTGCAGTAGAGGCTGTTGTCTTTGCATCTGGATGATACATTATTTTGCACTCCGTGCGTTGTAAGACAATCATTCCTTTTTAGATACTAAATTAGCAATGAAGATTGACTTTTATGAATAATCGTTAATAATTTATAAAAATAAAACAAAGTACAGAAGTGAAAGGTTAAGCTTTCACTTTTGGAGAAAAATTTATTCTCAGGTCATCTGTTAAAGACATTGGTGATACTAAAAGTAGCAAAATCACAACTTAGGCTAAAAAGAGCAAGAGGGACTTGAACTCCTAGTCTAATTTTCTCCTTTAATTGCCAAGCGACAAACAGAACAAATTGATTTCACCATAACAATGCAATTTAACATTTTTTATTTTAATTGATTTTAATATTGCAAGCATCTTAGCAAATTCATTGCTCCCAATGGCATGAGAGGGGTAAATCTCAATGAAAGCTGTTACTATATTAAAATAGTATATCAATATACCTTACATTAAGAAGCAAGGGCCTTAGAGAATCTATGAATCAAACGGGAAAGAAAAATGGTTGCTGAATGCCTGCTTTCCTAAAACAAGCACATTAATGGAAAAACATCATGAAAATTTCCTTTAGTGCTGAGGGATACATAAATAAAAGTGCATAGCACAGTAAATATTTTCCTTTCATGTATTGATATAAAGCATTAGGGGTTTTCTCTGGGGCACGAAATTCAACTGGTTACATCCAAATAATGCATAAGGTATGTGGATTGAAAAATAACTCTGACCTTGTTTATGAGAATCCTTTCCTACTTAAATGAAAGGGGTAACTGTTGTTTCTACTTTTCTCACAGGAAATATCTTCCTTTATGACCTGCTTAAGCTCCGTGTGTATTTTAATAAATTTATAATCTCTAATGTTTATGCAGGCAAGGAAGAAAGGAAGGAAAGAAGGAAAAAATGGAAGAAACTTAAGGAGTAGAAAAAAGGAAGAAGGTAAAGATGCCCTTCATATTAAGTAGCATCAAAAATTGATTTGATCTATTACACTGATGCCAGTGACAACAGTACTGAAATGTCACATTTTAATCCACTCAAATACTATTCATGAGACACAGCATTAATGAATTAGGTCACATGCTCAGAAAGGATGGAACTGTGTTTCTAGCATCACCATATTAACTATTTCTTCCTTTATAAATTAAAGAATATGTATCTCTTCACAGGGTTAAATCTTTGCATAGAAGGTATATATGCCTCAAGATGCACTGAGAGTCTATTTCAGGAAAATAATGTATTTCTATATTTTAATACCGATGATTGACAAGAGAATTTTGGGAAAAGAGGGTGGCACTCTGAGCCCAGTCCTGTCAAGGGATAACGTGCATAATGGGCTTTCTACATAGAAAGTATTGGTATATTTAATGCTTCAAATACATAGAAGAGAAATAACTTCAAGGTACTGCCTTTGAGGAACCTTTGTGAGATAATACACTTAATATATCTAATATCGAACTGTAACCTCCAACTTTTCATTTATTTCTGAAAGCTACTAATGTGTATCTTTACACAATAGCTGAATAAGGAAGCACATTGTTTTTTCATTAATAGAAGAGGTATTCACTCCAGAAGCACAGACAGGAGCGTGTTTCACCAAACATACATTGAGAAACAGGAAGCTCCGAGGGAAAGAAGTTGATCATTCACTTACACAGCACAGTTACACTTGCATTATATGAGTTTATATTTTAATTGATTTATTGGCATATTTTATATATGCATTATGATCATATGTAACATTGAGAATTTGTACCTGTATATGATACATTATCTTTTTTAAATTGAAATCTTTATTGGTACATTACATATACACATCATGACTGCATTCAATAATGAGAATTTGTACCATTATACGACACAACTTAATTCTCATTTTTTCCCATAGCCCTACCCACCCTACCAACCCCGCCCCATATATACATAAACTTTGTTTCCTTTCTTTTTTGTTATAATCTCATTATTCTCCACCTCCATCCCATTTCACTTTGAGTATTTTCTATTTCCCAATATATAACATACATTGTAGAACTCATTTATACCTTTATTTTCTTTTTTTTTTTTACTTATCTTTATTGGTACATTAAATATACACATCATGATTGCACTCCATAATGGGGATTTGTACCAGTATAAGACACAACTTAATTCTCATTTTTTTCCC
>PVIR01003696.1:0-84963 GCA_004026965.1 Petromus typicus | reverse complement strand
GTATTTTTCAAATATATATATAAGGTTTGATGGTCACAGAACCATGTTTATTTATTATACAATATGGCCCATCACATAGAATGATGTGGACAGGCTCCTCTGCATCCCAACTTTTTAATGTGCTCATCCGTAGTACAACAGATTTGATAAAGCCTCTCCTTATTTCATTAAGAGTAGAATTTAAAACACCCAAGACACCTGTGTTGTGGTGTCACTTGAGAGTTATAGAGTCAGACAGAAGCCATTAAAGATACTGCAAGCAGATTGTCTTAATATATTTTAAGTCTAATCTACAGGCATTAGAAGATGAGCAGTAAGGGAACTAGGTGCTCCTCACAATTCCTTCTCATTAAGATATTAGCTCTTAATTTCATGGATCCCAGACCTATCCTCACACACAGTGATGTGATACGGTTGTGTGCAGTTGCTGGTAATATCTTACTGACGATTCTTCTCCTCCCTAGGACAAAATACTAGAAATAAAAAGCTTAAAAAAGAAGGGATTTATTTTGACTCACTGTTTTATTCCATGTTAGGCTGACTACTGCATAGAAACAAGGTGTGAGATGTACTAGGCCCAAGAAAGGCCCTGAACCAGTGGAAGGGAGGGCTGTGACCAGAGAGGGGAGGAGGGACGGAAACAGGCATGCGCTCTCTAGGTCATGCCCCTGTGACTCTCTTCCAGTGAGGTGTGACTTCCCAGCAGAGTTTTCTGCCTCTGAATATTTCAAAGGATGGATTCCCTGTAGAGCAGAGCAACTCTGTATGCTGAATAAACACCCAGATGCCCACCGGCAGACACATGAGCATTTAATGGGATGTACTGTATCTCAATAATAACATTTGGAGTGTTGCACTTCCTTGAAGGAAAAGAAAATTTTAATGAAAACATTCATCAAACAAGGAAGCTGCAAGATACTAGGGCTCTATGAGCTGAAGATGTGAAAAGCTGCAGAGGCTGGTGCTGGGTGGCCCATTCAGAGTTTTTTTTTTATTCAAGTCTTTATTGGTACATTATGAATGCACATCATGATCACATTCAAAATTGAGAGTTTGTACCAGAATATGACGCAAATTGATTCTCGTTTTTCCCCTTTCCAGACCCACCCTGCAGCCCTTCACCCACTATGTACATAAGCTTTGTTTCCTTTTTTATTACTATGACATTCTTTTCCCTCTCATTATTTTCACATACATCTTCTTTCATTTTATATATTTTCTATTTCACAGTATCAACTATATATACTAGAACTTGTGTACATCTTCATTTTCTCATACCAGTGAAAAGGTATGATATTTACACATCTGTGACCTGTTTATTTCACTTATGAGGATGTCTTCAAGGTACCTCCCTTTGAGTATTATGACTCAATCTTATCATTTTTTATGGGAAAATAATACTTCATTCTATAAAAGAATCACATCTTCCTTATCCAGTATCCTGTTGATGGACATTTTGGTGGTTTCCAAGATTTAGTAATCACAAACTGAGCTGTTATAAACATGGATGTACTTTCCAATTTGTTAAAAGCTTTTTGACATCATGACCCCAAAAGAGGAATCGTGCTTCAATGCACTGTATTAATTATAGTAAAAGGGTTGACAAGGTTTATGAATTTGCTTAGTTCTTTGACTCATAGACATAAAAAAACTGGCAAGAGCTCACAGCCACAGCACATATAGTCTCCAAAACGAAGATTTGTCTGCTTTCTTAGATCAGTTCCCTCAGCTGTAAGAACTCTATGTAGAAAGCACTTTTGCTACATGCTGTAAGTTGTGGAAGGGAAGTGAAAAGTGATACAATAAAGGGCTCCTTGGCATGTCAGCTACAGGGAGGATGATGGGAAATGAAACAAATCTGGAAACAGAGAAAACAACTCTAGATATGTTAGCTGATGTCCAAGGAACCTGGCGCACCTGTGAGTCTCTTCCTATTCTCATCATCTGTACCTGTCCTGGCACACTCACTCCAAGGTCTGTCTTCTGTCCTGTGTGCAGGAACATTGATAGGATCTAGTGGTGAGTCAGCCTCCAGCCTCTTTGACCACATCTCCTGGACAGAAGGACACCATCACCTGCATGGTCAGACAGAGTGGACATTAGCCCGATTTGTATCCTCCAACATCACAACACTTCTGCATCACACATTGCTTCTGATATAGCAATTGCTGTCAAATAAAAACAAAACAGTGCATATTCATCAAACACATCATGCTGACTCTACGCATATACCCAGGCTTTTGACCCCAGCACATATAACCATAGCCCTTAACTGAGGAATTCAGAAGGAAAGTGTGAGAGTTTAACTGTGCAGTCATAATAGATCTGAAAGAGAAGATGAAAATTGATTAATTATTCTACTTTGCCCAGAATATATCACAATTAATAGAAAATGGAGAAGAGTAGGGGAGAGTGACCATCACTAAAATTGACATTAAACATAACAAAAGATCCTCCGCTAACTGGACCCAGCTTGTTTCTCACCTGCTGACACAGCCCTGACTCTCCTCACTGGCCTGCGTGGGGGTGGTTTCCAGTTTCAGGAACATAGTAAGTTGAAAGACCAATGCCTTTTGAATAGAAAGAAGAAAAGGATGTTTGGGCACTAATAGGACTACATCTGTCTATACTTTTGTAAGGAACAGGCACGTGCAGTTGCACTGAGTGTTCCTGCTCTCTGACTCTGTCCATGCTGAAGGGCTGAAGAGCAAGGAGAAATGAAGTGGACACGAGTGTCATGGTCCAGTGTTTAAGGGAAGAGACTTGAAAAGTCAAGGGTAGGAAAAGCATCAAAATGTTCTGTCTTCATTTCTTATATTTTCCCTTAATTAAGATGAGAGTTTCAGAAAAAATACTATGAAGCCTTCAGTGAGTAAATCATAAAACTATAAAGCACATAGCAGGACACACACATCAGGTCAAGAATTTTCTATGTCATGGTTTGCTTCCTTTACCAAACAACCCTAGAAACACAGAAGACAGCTGCCTGAGGGAAGTGAAGGCTTTCAAAGGTTGAGCCTAAGTGAGCAGCTGCAGGGGAGGTTTTTGTTCAGAGCTGTATCACTGTGGGAGGACTGTCTTTACTCTGCTGACAGTAATAGATTGCAGCATCCTCGGCCTCCACAGGCTGAATGGTGAGGGTGAAGTCTGTCCCAGACCCACTGCCACTGAATCGCTCTGGGACCCCAGGGACTCGATAGGATGCACCATAGATCAGGAGTCTGGGAGGCTGTCCCGGTTTCTGTTGATACCAGTTCATATAATTACTACCATATTCATTGACACTCTGACTGGCCTTGCAGGAGATGGTGGCCTTCTGTCCCAGAGACACAGTCAAAGAGGCTGGAGACTGAGTCAGCACAATATCCGCACTGGAACCTGGAAAGAAAAACACACAACTGTGACTGAGACCATCCCAATGTGACAGTGACACCAGTTTACACACGTACCGGTGACACTCTGACTCAACAAAGAGAAAAGGTGGTTTGGAAAGTACATGTTACAAAATATATTAATTTAGTGATGAAGGACCCAGAGAACAAGAGAAGTGGGAACCACAGTGAGTGTATCCAACACTGACAACACCTCACCTGGAAGCCAAAGCAGCAGCACACAGAGCAGGGCAGCCTCTGACCCCATCTCTGGAAGCAGAGCTACAGACCACTCCTCATGGATCCTTGAAGCTGCCTTTAAAAGTCTTTGCACAGGCTGGACCTCTGTCTATGATGCAGTATGCAAATCAGCCCAGAGAAGCTTTGCTTGCTGCTCAAAGGCAACACCTGCTCTTTTCCCCAGTGAGAGTAGAGATTAGAAAATAAATCCCAAGTGTAGCTCATTCAGAACCCTGGGTTGGTTATGACCTATTCCACAGGATTACATCATCCTAGTCCATCAGTTGCCACATTAGACAATGAACTGTGACTTCCCTCCCATAAAATTACAAATTATTTTGAAAATTCTTTTAGCCTCTAAAGTTCTAATTTAGTATCATTTCAAATAATGATACAAAAGTTTAAGGAAAATATTAATGTTTTTAAATTAAATATTACAGTAGAATACCACATTGCCAACAATTCCCCTCAGAATACTTACTCAATCCTGCATCAAATATGCTTTCTCCATTCTTCTTGCAATTCTGAAGCAGTTCTAGAAGTTGTGTTGTGTGTCTCTACCAGAGATGCTTCAGACTTCAGTAGAAGGAAAATTATGTTCAGAAAAATGTCTTCATGTCCTCTATGAGTTTCTAAGACCTGGCAGTTAAAAACTGTAACCTACCTTGTTTTTGCCCAAATGGAAAGTTATTGCAAACAATATATCTTTTAAAGTTATTCATGACATTGAAGCAGCTATTACAGTGTGATTATGTAGCCTTCTGAAAAAGAACATAAAAACCTGCTCCAGAAAATGAAAGAGTTTCCATAGCAAGCAGGGTGGTTAGAGGATTCACAGCAGCAAGTCCTTAAGTGTAAGAGATTTTTCTTCAGTTTCAACATTCACCCCGCATTTTTCAGATGTCATACACGTGAGCTGGTTCTTTGTCAGAAATTGAAAGGTGTTTCTAAAGAGACAAAACACCAACCTATTTTTAATGGGGATTGATCATCACCTCTAAGAGGAAGCGCTTGTTTGTTTGTTTGTTTTTTGGGACAGAGTCGTGCTTTTAGTTCAGACTAGGCCTGAACTCACTGTGTAGCCAAGGTGAGCCTCAAACTCATAACAGTCCTTCAGCTTCTGTCTCCCAAGTGCTGGGACTACAAGTGTGAGCCACCGTGTCCAGCATTGTGGTAAGTGCTACCAGGGATCGAATTCAAGACCTTATATTTGTTTGCCAGGCAGATGCCAAAACCACTGACTGAGCTGTATCCTGACCTGGAAATATTTTTTAAAGTAAAACAAAAAATATTAACAGGCACTGGAAAGGACAAGCTATGTGAACAGTGAACACAGATTATAGCACAGAGATTCTGCTGACATTGCAGTTGCTTCAGTGTGAGCTGAGTGGATAGACCATCTGCTTGAGAGCAAAACCCAGACAGCCCCCACTGGCCATCTGTGCAGACAGGAGTCATTTCACAGCTACGGTTCCATGGAGAACTTTCCCCACCATGCAAGGGCTAGAGTGCGCACTTCAGCAGAGCTGGCCCCTGGACAGTTGGGGGCCTCCTCCTTCCAGAACAAATGGGACAGACACCACCAAGGACCTTTCTCTTCCCACTGAAAATACAACAAAAATCATGAACATTTTATGTAAAGAATATTAGACAGAAATTCTTTATGTAACAGATGATTGTGTTTTGCTTGAAAATTGTTTCCCTTTGTTTTTAAATGCAGCTCATTTCCTATAGCCCAATAAATTCAGAGAAAAGGAATGGTGAAGAGTCATCTACCTGATCTACCAGTTACAAAGGAGAAAATTTCACAAAAGAATTTCAATATTGTAAGAATTAAAGTGAAAAAATATTTCTGAAGAGCTTGTCCATTCCATCATTCTATTTCTTTGCCAAATAATTCACAGCAAGCCATTTCTGATCCCCAAGTAGCTTTCTTCATGAAATAAAGGGGTAGAATTAGGTTATTTCTAAGATCACTTCTGTGTGGTACCTGAGAAAAACGAACACATTTCCTCTGTGACCCTGAAATATCCACTTTGTAATTCAAGACTCCACCAAACAAAGGTACTGACTTATGGGAAAAAAAGAAGAAAATCTAGACATGTATTATCAGAGCAACAGTGGGATCTGGACAAAATAACACTACCATTGCTTCTGACCTCCTCTTTCTATGCTAAATGAGGTTTCCTTTGAATGCAGGCCATAGAATAAAACTAAGAAAGTGAATGCTGTCGGCACTGTGTAATTTATAAAAGCCCCATCCTGGAATCCCTCCATGTGGAACAGACCTCTGGGCAGTGCTATAGTCCAGCCACATGCCACTGAACATTGTGCAATGATCAGAGCCCTGAGGAAACTTTTAGTTATTGTTGTACCCCATTACATGTAATTATAGAGCAACATCAACAGACTGGGTCAAATTCCATATCTTTCTTGCCAGTGGTCAAGTGGCTGGTGCCAGAAAAACTCTACCTCAAAGTGTCTTTTTTTTAAATGAAATCTTCATTGGTACATTACATGTACACATCATGATTTCACTCAAAAATGAGAATTTGTATCAGTATATGACACAACTTAATTCTCATTTTTCACCCCAGCCCCCTATATAAATAAGCTTTGCTTCCTTTCTTTTTGTTATAATCCCATATTTCCCATCATTTTTTACCTCTTCACCCCATTACACTTTGAGTATTTTCTGTTTCACAATATATAACATACATTCTAGAAATCCTTTATATCTTAATTTTCTCATACCAGAGAAAAAGATATGATATTTACACATCTGTGACCTATTTATTTCAATTATGAGAATGTCCTCAAGGAACAACCATTTAAGTATAAATGCTTCAATCTTATTTTTTATGGCAGAGCAATACTCCATTCTGTACAAGAACCATAACTTTTTTATCCAGTCAAAAAGTGTCTCTTGAGTTTCTTCAAGTGTCTCTTTCAGTTGGGAAGGGCTAAAGGGGAGAACAAGTGGAATTTTACAGGAGCAGAATTCAGCAAAGTTAATAAAGAAAAGGCGAGTTATACTCAGTACCTGGTGTGGTTGCCATACAATTCTTATATAAATGTGCACAATGCACCTCCATGCAGAATTTCTCACACATGACCCCAGCGTGGAGAGGTACTTTCCGAAGCTCTTCACCTCCCAAAGAGTGGGGTCAGGTACAAAACAGAGTCAGGGTAGCTCCCACATTATCTCTGATGATTTCCTCCACTGGCCCAGCACTGGACCTGCTGTGGCTGTGCCTCAGCCAGAGTGTTCTGGCAAAACTGTTAGCACCTTAAAATCAGCAGACTCCTTTCCATAGTGATTCTTGATCAAAACTATACTTTTCATTTATATCTTAGTAAACCACATCTCTCTCAAGCTACCCCTCATCTTTGGAATCTCACAAATCAGGTCCATGACCTAACACCCCTGGACCGTGGATGAGATCCCTTGCCATTGCCAATACTCTGAGTGAGTTGTGAATCTCATTAGATCTCAACTCCACATCCCTAACACAACACACAATTTCCAGAATGTGAGTGGATGTGAAGTAGATGAGGAAGGTGAAAAGCCTATAGATCCTACACCGGTTTGGGTGTTCTATGTTTTTGTTCTCATTGTCACTGGTGCCGATGTTGATGGTGGCTCCACATAGACACATCCGCCAAGTCTAGATGCTGAGTCAGCTCATTTCTGCTAAGCTATGCAAAAGGATAGAAAAATTCACTGAGAAAATGCAAGGAGGCTCCTGGATACATATACAGTATCTTACTAGGAATAATTTTTTAAATAGCTTTAATCTAATATTTTATGTAAAGACTAGTGGGAGGGTAATATATTATTACTATATTATTAACAGGGGTATTTGGTACCTGGATTGTAATTCCTATGAAACAGAGAGAGTTTTGGAATGTGCTAGCTGACTTTCATAGCCATAGCAAGCCCATGAGAGAATCCAATTTAAAAAAGGAAAAATTTGTTTTCGCTCATGCTTTCCAAGATTATAGTCCAGGCTGGGTGCATCTGTTGTTTGGGGCCTCTGGTGAGGCAACACGTTGTACTTAAATGTGTGGCAGGACAATAGATCACCTCAGGAGGGCCAGAAGGAGACAGGAAGGGGAGGGAGGCTTTGGTCCCAGAGAATCCACACTGCTGCTCTCTGGGGCAGCTGGGCCTCACAGGGCAGCCAGGTTTGTGCTCCAGGTTGTGTCCCTGTGGGAGGAGCATACACAGAGCACAGGCAGTAAGACATGCCCACATACTCAGCCTCCTCTGCTGATGATCAGTGGCAAATGCCTCCCTTGTTCACCATCACTGAGACTGTCTGTGACTCCAGACTCACAACAGTGCCACAGATGCTGGGCTTGGAGCCTTATTTGACTTCTGCAGGAACCAGTATGGGCTGATGTCTCCATCACAATTTGTGAGCTCTGACTTGTCCTATAGATGGAGGCCAGCTCCCTATGGCTGGTAAGCAGTGGCAGCGGGGTTTGGGTTGCCAGAGTCTCCTCACTGAATTCTGAAATAATGAATGAAAGATCCAACATTAGGTACAAATATTATGAGAAAATTCAATGGTCTTTGGTGTTATTTTGGCAGAAATCATTTTCTATGTATAATATTTATATCTCAAGTCCTCTCTTTTTTTAATTCCTAGCTTCTCTTTCCTTTTAAGTAGGGCAGGTTCAAGAACCCTAAGCATGCACAACCATGATCACATGATAGTAAGTTATCACACGTAAGACTCACTCTGGCTATCTTGGGGTGTCCTCAAGCATTCCAGTGTGTGAGTCATATACGTTTCCACATATAAAAGTCTACCTTGTAAGAAAAGCAATGTTATTGTTGTACTAGGTTTTAATTTCCATAAAACAGAAACTCTTTAAATAAAGAAAATATGAATAGGAGGAAAAAATGTATACAGACTTCAACAGAAAATTTAATCCAGTATAGATGGAATCTCAGTGACAGATCACTGGAAGTTATCTCTTCTAGTAAAGGGAAGTAAGAAATGAGAAAAGAATTATAAAACATAGGCCTATGCATCTGGAAGGACAGTTTTAAATGTACCAACATGTGCAGCATGGTTATTTCATGAATAAAATAAAAAATAATCAGACAAAAGCTTATTAAAAATTAATGGTGGAATCTTTATGAATCCTATGAAGATTATAAGCATACTGATTAGTACAGTTCAAATTTTCCTGACAAGAAAAACCCAAATGAGATTACATGAAGAGACATTATCAACAACTTATGTAAAGCTAAAGACAGATTTGTGAAATTAGCAAGACAAAGGTAACCCATATGATTCAAGAAAAACTTCATTAGTTATGAACAATTTCTCTAAGGAAATTCAGGCAGGAGAAAATAGTGTATTAACACTCAAACAAAACAAATAAGCTGTCAGCCAAGAATAAAACTGTCATTAAGCCCACTTTTCCCAGTGTATATTCTAAACTGTTGATAAAGTTCAAATGTTGACAATTTTGAGTTCTATGGAAAGAGAATCATGGTTAATGAACTCTTGTGTTTGTAATTTCACACCTTACTATGTTTGTGGGAGCCATCCCTATTCCTAAATGCAGTAACAGTTTGTATTCATTTATATGTATGAACATTCCTCATTTAGTCATTAGGGTGTTGATAGTCATCTCAGCAAATGTTACCATGAGAGTCATTGTACATCTGGCTCAGGGCACATTTGTATGTTTGGAGAGAACCACCTGGATCATAAAGACATGCACATGTTCAAGGACAACTTGTGAAGCCCTTTACATTCCCAAACTCAAAGTTTCATAGCTGTTTCCTTCATTCTCTGTGTTGTTTGATATAGTTCCTGACTTGAGAGTTTTACTCATTGTTCTGAATGCTTAGTAAGTTTGGTGAGATTTTCAATGTGTGATTATCATTGAAGTGCAGCACATTTTCTAACCTAGAAACATTTTCTATGTGTAGTTGACACTGAACATTTTCTCATGAATAGATGTCATCCACACCATTCCTACTGTCACCTTTGTCATTTAAAATTCTCTTGAATTCCATTCAATAAATATACTCATATGTGAATAGGAATCATTATAAGGCTAAAAATTTCAATCATTGAAAGTTTTAGGGCAGTACATTTTCTTAGATTTTCTTCAGTTTTATTTAATCATTTTCTAGAGATATTAGGGTAGATAGATCAGGTATACTTTGAGTTTTTTCTCTATATTTAACCCACGGATGAGCAGAGCAACCCCATAATTTCTGAACCCCATACTGCTTCTGAACACATGAGTCTTTGGGGAACATTCTTGCTTTAAGTCTCAATATTTGTTCCCTGGTGCCCAAAACAATCCTGTCTATGTCTTCTTGTACAAGAACTCCACTTAGTTCACCTGAGGAGGTCACTGAAATTTTAACAGTTTTGTGTTGCAGAAAAGTTCAAGAGGCTTAGAGCAAATTTGAAGTGTGAGTGCTCTTAAAAATTAAAATACACAGAGGTACAAGAAAATCATTTTTAATAGTAGAAGAAAGAATAAGGAATTAAAGAAGAGTCTGACCAAAGCAAGAATGGAACCTATGCAGGTGAACATCAAATCTGCAGTTGATGGTCCAGCACCATGGCTAGTTGTGCTGCATGTGAACTGCTCAGGGCTGCCAAACTCTGTCCAGGAGCAGATGCAGCGCAGCCTCCCTGACTTCTTGCTTGGTTTGCTTTTCTCATTGCTTGTGGCTTTCCTCAGTAGACTTTTCTTGTTCAGAATACTCCAGAATTCTAGGGAGTCCACTGAATTTTTGGCCTCCCTCGTACAGTTGCATATTCTACCTTATCGGGGCCACACTGATTGACCTCCCAGGCCTTCAAGTGAAAGTCTTTTTGAACCCATTGCTCCAGTAGCTCCTTGACTGAAAATCCAACACCACAAGAATGACATGAAAGTTGGCCAAGGCTCTAGCAGTGCCCAGGATCCCATGTCTAATAGCACCATGGGTCTCCAAATAGTTGAAAGACGGAAAATTGTGAGGAGATTTGACAACTAGTACTGAGAATTGTGAATTTACTCTTTTTATCTGCTTCCTCAAGATTTCTTACTAGGAGTTGAATCTGCGCAATGCAGGATAATTGAAATTGTCTACTTTGACTAAGTGCAGGTAGTTTCTGTCTTTCACAGAACATATCCACTCCAACAGAGCTGGCAATTACATTTCCATTGCATTCATTTCCAGATGTCCTATCATGACAGCAGAGCCCAAAGCAAGCTCCTCACATCTGTTCTTGATACTTGCAGTTTGTGTGTTCTGTACATTTCATCACTTGTGGGAGTTCATCCATTTTTAAAATATCTTCAGAACTGCCTGTTGGTTGTACTGAATTTCCACTCCTGACTTACTAGGGATGTAGCAGAGAAAGAAACTCTTTAGAAAAAAACACTGTTTCCTACATTGCCACTTGCTCCAGCTGTTTGCCTCAGTCAAAGTGGTTTGAAATGTAAAAATGTAAAATATCTGTTCCCCTTGTGATGTGTCCTAGTCCTTTGATGTTGCAATTTGTGTTTTTATTTTTTTTAGGTTTTTTGAGACAGGGTCTCACTGTGGTTCAGGCTAGCCCTGAGCTCAGCCTCAAACTCACATCATAGTAATCCTCCTGCCTCTGCCTCCTGAGTGCTGGGATTACAGGCGTGAGCCACCACGCCCGGCACTGTGGTATGTGGCACTGGTTGCTGCTGGGTGTGAGTCTCCACACCCAGTATGGTATGTGGTTACTGGGGATTGAACCTGGGTCCTTGCACTTGCAAGACAGGTGCTGGAACCACTGAGCTAACTCCCCGGCCCTGCAATTTGTGTTTTTCACTTACTTTCCTTAGATAATGCATGACTTCCTGAGCAAGACACATTGCTTAGATTGATTTTATTGGTAGCTTTTTATAGGAACTGAAAAATGCTTCTTTAATCAGATCACTGGAGAGTGAGATAACAGATTGCAAATACACTATACATGGGCAAGTATAACTGAGCTTTCAGCTCAGAACTTCTAACTACACTTCACATCGGAGTCTACTCCTTCTAGAAGGAAAATCTGTCATGTTGTATCCTAATTCCATGCCTCTGTGTGTTCTTTCACGATGTCTCCCATCAGGGACACATATGCCTGGGCTGAGTCAACATTGACAAGGAGCTGGGGATTTAGCTCTATGGTTCAGTACCTGCCTCACAAATGAAAGTTCCTAAATTTGATCTCCAGGAACAAAACAAAACAAAACAAAACAAATGTTATAAAAGACAATTTTCCTGAGTCTTCTAGGTCCCTCTGGAGAAGATAGAGGAGGGAAAGGGAACTAAGACCCGGATGGAGAAGATGATACCAGAAACTTCTGCAACTGAGTATGTGCACACTCTTTATGCATTGTTAGAACAAATGGAAAATAAAGAAAGAAAAGAAAAAATAACTTGGCCATACAGATGGAAGGTACAGAAAACAGACATCAACTTGGTATGAGAAGAAAAGTTGTATATTTGCAACTCAGAGCTTTTTTTTTAGAAAAAAAAACACAATGAATGACATTTGTTTTTTTCAGCTTTCAAGAATTCTACCTTGGAATTCTTTTCTTTTCGTTTTCCTTTCTTGAGTTTATTGGTACATTGTAAGTATACATTATGATCACATTCATCATAGAGAATTTGTACATGTACATGATATATCCTGAATCTCACTTCTTCATATTCTCCTGCCCTCCTTATAACCCATCACTCCGCAATATGTAAGCCCAAAGACAAACATCTAAATCAAAAAACCAAATGTAATTACACAACACTTTGGTTTCTGAAACAACTCTAGAAGATTCTTTGGGAGCTCTGGAATGCAGCACAGGTGTAAAGCTTAGAATTTGGTTCATAATATAATCCATTTGTGAAATATAATAGGTGCATAATATTGGAAAGCTTTTTAATTTGAAATTACTGAGAAAAGATTCCTGACAATTTAAAAACATTCTTTGGACAAGAGACAATCTAGAAAACACACTAAGAAGTAATGAGGACTTAAGTGAAAATATCATAAAATTGTAAAGAATATATCATGGCACAATCAAATAATTTCTTCTTTCATAGTTTGACTCTTTTTACCAAACAACCCTAGAAACACAGAAGACAGCAGCCTGGGTAGGGTGAAGCATCTATGAGGTTGAGGCTCAGTGAGCAGCTGCCTGAGAGGTTTTTGTTCGGAGCTGTTTCACTGTGGGAGGAAATTCTTTATCTTGCTGACAGTAATAGTGTGCAGAATCCTCTGCCTCCATGGGGTGAATGGTGAGGGTGAAGTCAGTCCTAGACCCACAGCCGCTGAACCACTCTGGGACCCAGAGGCTCAGTTGGATGCTCGCAGATCAGGAGTATGCAAGGTTGTTCAGGTTTGCATTGATTCCAGTGCATAATATTAATGCCATATTAACTGACACTCTGACTGACCCTGCAGGAGATGGTGGCCTTCTATTCTGGAGCCACAGCCAAGGAGGCTGGAGATTGAAACAGCACTGTGTCCCCAGCACATCCTGGAAAGTTAAACACACACAACAAACTGGCACCAACACCAATGGCCTTGATGCTGTCTTTAAAGAGGATTTGCACAGGCACGAATACTGTCTAAGGATGCAGCATGCAAATCAGCTCAGGGAAGCTTAGCTTGCACTCAGTTTTGATACTTGCTTTCATACCATCAGTACTGCAGAAGCTCAGACTTGAAAGCAGTTCAAATGTAGCTCATGCATGTCATCAGGAAGGTAGTGACCTGTGCAAGTGAATCCCAGCCTTGTAATCTGTCAGAGCAGCCCATGGCAGGAACACACAGTGGCTGTCCTGCTGTAAGAATATAAGTTACCTGGAAATTCTGTTAGTCCCTAAGACTCAAATGTTAAGTCTTTTCACATAATAATACCAAGGTTTGTCTTCAGTCATAATGTGTTTAAATAAAGAAATGAGTAAAGTATATATTTCCAGGAACCACCCTCAAAATATTCCTGATCACATCACACACAACTATCTTGTTATTCTTGTCACACTCCAGAGTAGTTGTAGAAGTCCTGTTGTGTGTCTGACTGGGAATGATTAAAAGTGTGGTGAATTCTCTGCAGACTGTTATCTAATCAGAAAGCACCGTCAGGAAAACATGATGAGTCCTATCCACCAGATTCATAAAATCTGGCACTGTGTGACTTCTGCGTCCTCTGCAAAATCACAATGACCAGAAGAGGTAAATCTTTTGAAGTAATTCAGGATCCTGAGACCACCATAAAAACACACCTGAAGACATAATGGAAAAGACATTCAAAGACGCTTTAACAATGACTCCTCTTGCATGGTGGGCTCACTTTGGGGAAGCAGTCCACAATGACTCTCAGAACATCTCAGATTGGTATAACCAGGAGCCATTTGAAAGGGGTTTATCATTTCAGACTGGGCTGCTCTGGGGACAAGAATTCACAGAACATCTGCCTTCAGGATCCCAAGAACATAACACCATGTGTACAACATGGGACAATATATTAGAAATAGTCATAGAGACATACATGGAGCTATAGATCCAGGCAGAAGTGTGAGCAGGAAGAGTTCTGAGGTGAGAGTGTGTCCTGTGTGGTGCTCTGACAGGCTAGAGTGGAAAGAGTGATGTCAGTCCCCACACCAGCTGCTTAGTTCCCCTGCCTCCTCTCCTGTACAAAATTAGGGGCTTTCTTTGCTTTCCTCACCTCCAATACACTCAGGGAGATATTCTGCTCAGGCATTTAACACATCTCCAGGTGCACACCCAGCAGTCTCTGGAGTCCCCTGGTCACCACCTCACAAACCACAGAGCTTATGGGCTCAGGCTTCACCCAAGGAAATACACAAACACTAACAGTCTTTGGAGTGAATACAGCCCTGAGACAGATAATAGGTATTGATGGGCTCTGCCAAGGGTCAGAGGCTGGCAGGATGCAGATTCACACAGAGACAGCCTCGTACATCTTAAGGAATCTACCCATGTGGTACTCACTGTCATTTCCTCACATCTTGTGACCTCCAGCTCTACAACTCCAAAGAGAAAATTACCCAGTTGAGCCCCTCAGTGAGGAACAAATTTGTGATTCACAATAGTTGCTTTTCTTTTTTACTTTTGTGTTTCTTTTTTCTCTTCCTTCTCTACTTTGTTTTCTTTCTTTACTTCTGTTACTTTTACCTGCCCTTTACTTTCTTTTCTTTTTAAAAAAATTATCTTTATTGATACATTATGAATACACATCATAATTGCATACATTAGTTTGTACCAGAATATGATAAGACTTGATTCTCATTTTTTCCTTTTTCCCCCAACGCTGCATCCCCTCATCCCATATATACACAATCTTTGCTTTCTTTTTTCATTATCATTACCATTCATTTCCCCCTCATTATTTACCCTTGCACTCTTTCCTTTTAAATATTTCAACTTCACAATAAAAACTATACATACTACAATTCATTTACAACTTCATATTCTCATATCTGAGAAAAGATATATTTACACATCTGTGACCTGTTTATTTCGCTTATGAGGACGTCCTCAAGGTACATTCATTTGAGTATGAATGACTCAATCTTATCATTTTTAGTAGCAGAGTAATACTCCACTCTATAAAAGAACCACATCTTCTTTATCCAGTCTCTAATTGATGGAAATTTGGGTTGTTTCCAAGACTCAGCAATCACAAACTAAGCTGCTATAAACATGGGCAGATTTTTGCATCAGTGTTCATTAGGGATACTGGCCTGTAAGTTCTCTTTTTTTTTGGTTGGGTCTTTTTCTGCTTTTGGAATCAGGATAATGGTTGCTTCCAGGAATGAGTCTGGAAGTATTGCTTCCCTTTCAATTTCGTTAAAGAATTTAAGAAGTAGAAGCACTAACTCTTCTTTAAAAGTTTTATAGAATTCAGCAGTAAAGCCATCAGGTCCTGGGCTTTTCTTTATTGGCAAATTTTAAATTACATTTTCAATTTCACAGATTGTTATTGGGGTATTTAACATTCTTATACCTTCTTTATTCAGCTTTGGAAGTTCATATGTGTCTAGAAATCTATCCATTTCTTCTATATTTCCCATTTTATTGAAGTACAAATTTTCAAAGTAGGTGTTTATTATCCTCTGGATTTCCTCTGGGTCGGTAGTAATTTCTCCATTCTCATTTCTAATAGCATAGATATGGGCCTTTTCCTTCCTTTGTTTAACAAGGTTGGCTAAGGATCTATCACTTTTGTTTATCTTTTCAAAGAACCAAATCTTCAATTCATTGATTTTTTATATTGTCTTCTTAGTTTCTGTTGCAATAATTTCTGCCCTGATCTATATAATTTCTTGCCTAGTGCAAGCTTTGGGTTTGTCTTGCCCCTCTCTTTCTAGTCACTTGAGGTTCAGCATTAAATTGTTTATTTGAGCTTGCTCTGTTTTCTGGATGTAGGCCTTCACTGCTATGAATTTTCCTCATAGAACTTGTGTCCCATAAATTTATATATGTTGTATTGGGGTTATCATTTAGTTGTAAGAACTATTCAATTTCTTCTCTAATTTCTTCTGTGACCCATTGGTTGGTCAGTAGAGTGTTTTTCAGTTTCCATGTGTTTTTGAGGACTCTGGACTTTCTTTTGCTATTCACATCCAATTTCAAGGCACTGTGGTCTGACAGTATACAGGGGATAACTTCATTTCGTTTGCATTTACTTAAACCTGTTCTATGAACTACAACATGGTCTATTTTGGAGGATGATCTGGGAACAGCTGAGAAAAATGTAAATTCTGACTTTGTGGGGTGAAATACTCTGTAGGCATCTATGAAGTCCTTTTGCTGAAGAATGTGGTTTAGCTCAGGTATTTCCTTACTGATTTTATGTACATTCAATCTGTCCCTTTGTGACAGTGAGGTGCTGAGGTCACCTGCTATTATTATATTGGTGTTTATCTGGTTTTTCATGTCCATTAATGTTTGTTTTATATAGTTGTGTGCATTAGAATTTGGTGCATAGATATTTAAGATTGTTATTTCTTTCTCTTGGATTTTTCCCTGTACTAAAAGATAGTGTCCATCTTTATCTCTTTCTATTAGTTTTGGCTTGAAGTCTATTCTGTCTGCAAATAATGCACTCCTGCTTTCTTCTTGTTTTCTGTCGCATGGAGTATTGTTTTCTATCCATATACTTTCAGTCCTTGGGTTTCTTTCTGAATTAGGTATATTTCTTGTATGCAGCAGATTGATGGATCTTGTTTCTTGATCCATTCTGCCACTCTGTATCTCTTAATTAGCGGATTGAGTCCATCAACATTAATGGTTATGACTAATATAGGCAAATTTAGTGCTGCCATATTTTCCTGTTCTTTGCCCTGTTATTCTACTTTTACTCTTTTTCCATCACTTAATTGTTTGGTCCCATGGGTTGACTCTGTTAGGTCTGATGGATTTGTAACGTTCCGTATTTTACTCCAAGATATTCTTTAGAATGTTTCAGAGCACAGTTTTCATATTTGTGAAGTTTTTCAGGTGTTCTTTCTCATGGAAGTATCTTATTTCCCCATCAATTTTGAAGGACAGTTTTGCAGGATACTTCAGTCTGGGTTGGAAGTTGTTTTCCTTTAGGGCTTGAAACACTTCCCTCCAGGCTCTTCTTGCATTAAGTGTTTGAGTTGAAAAGTCTGTTGTGATCCTGAAGGGTTTCCCTTGGTATGTAATTGTTTTCTTTTCTCTGGCTGCTTTAAGTATTTCATTCTTTTGGGGGGTATCTGGAACTTTTATAATTATATGCCTAGGTGTAGATTTTTTTTTATGTCCCTGGTGTGTGGAGTACTGTATGCTTCATATCATTCTATGTCCAATTCTTTTCCTTTTCCTATTAAGTTTTCTGCCATTACCTCTGTGAATAGTTTTTAAATGTCTTTTTTATTGTATCCTGCTTCCTCAGTAACTCCAATAAATCTTATGCTATTCTTCTTTGAATTATCTAGGAGTTGTTGGATTGATTTCTCATTATCCCTTGTCATATTCCATAAATTATGGCTTTCCTGTTCATTGGCTGAGATCCTGTAATCTAGTTCTGAAATTCGGTCTTCTTCCATATTCATTCTATTGTGCAATCTTTCACTTTCTTTCTCGATTTCCTGGACCTCTGCTTGTAGTTGTTTAAAAGGTTCCATTGCTTTTGCTATCTTGGATTCTATCAACTCCTTGATTTCCTCTTTAGCTTTATTAATCATAGTGTTAACTGTGTCCAATATCGCTGCTTTCATCCCAGAGATCAGGTGTTCTTTGTCATGGAAGTATCTTATTTCCTATCAATTTTGAAGGACAGTTTTTTTTTTTTTTTTTTTTTAGGGTTTTTTGAGACAGGGTCTCACTTTGTGGTTCAGGCTGGCCCTAAGCTCAGCCTCAAACTCACATCACAGCAATCCTCCTGCCTCTGCCTCCCGAGTGCTGGGATTACAGGCATGAGCTACCATGCCCAGCACTGTGGTATGTGGTACTGGTTGCTGCTGGGCATGAGTCTCCACACCCAGTATTGTATGTGATTACCGGGGAATCGAACCCGGGTCCTTGCGCTTGCAAGACGGCTACCGGAACCACTGAGCTAAATCCCCAGCCCTTGAAGGACAGTTTTGCAAGATACTTCAGTCTGGGTTGGAAGTTGTTTTCCTTTAGGGTTTGAAACACTTCACTCCAGCCTCTTCTTGAATTAAGTGTTTGAGTTGAAAAGTCAGATAAGTTCTGATTTCCATTTTACTAGATCTGCTTTGGTTACCATTTCTGAGAACCCTGGGGACTAACCTTCAAAGTTCTCTATTTCCCTTCCCTCTGTGTTACAATGGGGTGAGGATCTTTGCATCTGAGACTTTGAATGTTTCCTCATCTCTGAGTTTTTGTCATTGCTATTGTTTTTGGCTTTGTACCTGCCCTGTTGTCTGGTGACATTTGTTGAAAGTCTCTTTCTTCCTACTATTTAGGACCCTTAAAATATCAGTGTTTTCTGGGTTTTTCTTCTACAGTCACTACAGAGTCCCTGGATGTGTTTGTGCAGTTGATTTGGAGAAAGGCAAGCTCTAGCCCCTGCTTAGCTTCGATGTCACTGGCTGAGGTTTCCACAACAACTCCCTTCCTACACTGAGTCCCTGGGTGTGCTTCCAGCGAGGACCTGGAGACCAGCAGGCTCCAGTCCCGGCGCTGTTAAGATGGCACTGGCTGCGAATTCCACAGCTCCACCTGCTGTTTTACTGAGTCCCTGGACATGCTCTTGTGTGGGCCTGCAGGCCAGAAGGCTCCAGCCCAGTGAGGCTAAGATGGCGCTGGCAGCGGCTTACCCAGCTTTGCACAAGTTTTTCAACTTTCTTTTCTTAACAAGAGTTTTCTTACTTCACTTCTTGGTTTTACTCAATTTATCTACCATTTTCTATTTTGTCTATGCTTCTACTTTTCTCTTTCCTCCACATCAAATTTTTATTACTCACATGATTATCCCTTGTAAAGTATTAAACTTTAGTTTTTTCCCATACTTGATATTATTATTATTGCTGATTCTTCTCTACTGTTAATGATGGATTTCATTGAGTTTTTCTGGATTTCAATATTTACTTCAGCTTTGAGTCAACATCACTACTACAGTTGGATATTTCCTCCCTTGGAATCAGGCTGTCCAGAAAAACTGATCATGAAGAAGATACTCATAGGTTAATGGAAGACCTGTCCCTCCCTAGAGATGCAATACTTAACCCAGAATCATGGAAAATATGAACACCATACCACATGACTCTACAGAGGTCCATATCTCATCAGGAAGATGAAAAGTTCTCCTCAAATCCATCAGTGAAAAACAGACAGATGGAAGTCCTCCTCAAATCCATCAACAAATAACTGACAGAATTTTAGGGCTTGAAGATAAGTTTGATGGATTATCACATTCAGAGACCATTATAAAATAACAAACTGTGAACAAACCTTCCAAGAATTCTAGGACACAGGTAAAAGACAGAGATAACTAATGATTGTTGCAGAAATTCAGCCTAAACACACAGGAGGTCTATCTAATGAAATAGTAACAGAGAACTTCACAGATCTAGAAAAGATAAGGACATCTGCGAATAGAAAGCGCCCAAGTGCAGGTTGATTTGCAGCTATCTATTTGCTCGAGCTGCATCCTGAACTCAGTGTTGTGGAAACACTCAGCGTGTGTCCGCGCCATCCACCCAGTCTGGCTCAGCATTCTGACTGAGGGATGATCACTTACTGTGTGTTACTCCTCCCTCATTCATGTCCACTTCTGTGTAGTGTTGTAGGATGTGGAGGTGCCACATTAATTTCTCCAAATTGCTCCTGACGACCACTGTTTCAGCACAAACACAGTGCAGCTCTCACAGTAGAAAGTGCTTGTGTGTGATATTTACCCGTTTTCCTTACCGGTTTTCTTACTCACTTCTACAGTTTAATTTAGTCAGATTTCATCTAATCATCTAGCATTTGTACTTTAATGGGTTTTTTAGTTCAATTCCATACTTTACAACACGTCGATATCAGTTTTAGTGATGTATTAAGATGCCGAAGTCTTAATTGATATTTCCAGATTTTCTTCACATGAAAACTAAAGATTTATTATATTATAGAACCACATACATAAACCCACAACCTCTCAAGTGTTGCATACAATTTGACTCTGTCACACATTTTCATTTAATTTATCATAATTATAAGAGTTAGATTATTTCACTCACATTAAGACATCTATATCACATTTAACATTTAAAAATAAATTGCACTATATTATGTATGCTTTAGCTGTAAAGTCTTAATTGTAGGTTCAAGAACAATGTATTACCTAGGCTGGGATGTGGCTCAAAGGTACAGTACTTGATCAGTGTAGTGCCTTTGGTTGATTCACTAACTGCAACACATATACACACACAGAGTTTCATGTAAATATCTTTTTAAATCCAGCTTTTACACTTATAGTTGGATAATGCATGGATCAATAGTGTAAAACTTGGGGCCAGGGAGTTAGCTCAGTGGTTCCAGTGCCTGTCTTGCAAGCGCAAGGGCCCAAGTTCGATTCCCTGCTAACCACATACCATACTGGGTGTGGAGACTCACGCCCAGCAGCAACCAGTACCACATACTACAGTGCCGGGCATGGTGGCTCCCGCCAGTACTCCCAGCACTCAGGACGCAGAGGCAGGAGGATTGCTGTGATGTGAGTTTCAGGCTCAACTCAGGGCCAGCCTGAACCACAAAAGCGGGACCCTGTCTCAAAAAACCTAAAAAAAAAAAAAGTTCTTTTAAGCTCCACCCCATTGTAAGAATGTTCTGTAACTCCACCCCTGTGTTTTGGTACACATATGCACATGGCTTGTGTTTCAGGAACACTCTGTCATTGCTCTGCCTATTTCACTGTGCATTCTCATCCACTATGCCTTTCAAGAATGTTCTGTAACTATCCTCTTGCTTGAGAGATTATGATCATCTAGTCCTGGACCAGGATAAAATGAAGCTCCTCCTATTTCTAGTCACGTGTTTACACATAGGAATATGAACTCCTCTGACACTGATCCTCTAATAACAGGTGTTGCTCCATTGAATTCTCAAGTGTTCAAATCATCGTAGCCATAAACCAGAGCTGTTGCACTGCACTGTAAAAGTTAGCTGTGCTTCAGAGCTCTGGCACCTGGCTGTGACACAGCTGTGACACTTGGCTACAGCACTGAGCTCTTCCACTTTGCCATAACAATATAAAATAAAAAACATGAGTTCAGATTCAGTCCTACATGCATCATCTGACTTATTACAAATAGTTCCCAGATTCCAGTGAGCATTTCCATTCTCTGTGAAATATAGCACTTGATATATCAAAGTGCCTGGTAGTTTAATCACCATGTATGGTATGTATACATATTTCATACAAAACAAGCACTCTTTCTTATGTGGCCTAAAATGTCAGAGTGTGAAGATATTGAGTGAAATATTAATAGTTTTATGTCATTTTTTACTACAAGTCAATAATATTTAGTCTACAAGAAGTGTATGCCTGACTGTAAGATGTAATATGCTTTTGTTTGAATTTCATGTGCTTTTCTTTTACCATAGAAACTCCTTCTATTAGGAAGTTGACCATGGTTAATACAAACAAGCAGAGCAACTTGATTTTGGGTTTTTCCTGAGTGATCTGTGTTAGTGTCCATTGGCTGTGATAATCAATTATTAAACCTTAGGAAAAAATACTGTAATTTCTCACGGATGTGGAGACCAGTAGCCTATTCAGCTGCAATGAGACAAGACCAGGTGCAGTCAGGCACTTTCAGCCTCCCTCAGGCAACGTCTCCTCTGTCCAGGCTCTGGTGCCTGCAGCTCTCCTGGGCTGTGGTGCCCTCACCTCAGGTTCCACCCTCCGTGTTCTCATGACCTCCCTGCTCTGTTCTGTCCATATTAGATCTCTCTCTCTCTCTCTCTCTTTTTCTCTGTCTGTCTGTTCATATACATATCTCTCTGTGTGTCTCTTTCTTTCTCTCTACCACCTCTGTGAAAAGTAAGATATCAGGAATAAAATATTTGATATGTAACAATATTTGTTATATCATCCTACTTTCATGAAATTTTGAATATTATATTCTGAATGAGAAATAATCTCTCCTGGAAATTTTAAATATATTTATTTCTTTCTTCCATCCTCTATTTTTAATTTCAAATTCTGATTTCATGTATCTATTTAAATATCCTCTTCTCTTTCTTCACCCTCTGTTCTTCCTTCAGCATTATCTTTATAGAGGCACATTGCATAAATTTGAAAACAATTTCTCTCAGAGCTATTTTTTCTCATTATATCACCACCCAGGCTTCAGACAGTACATTTTCATACTAAACTTGTTTCTGAAATTTGTCTGATGGCAATGAGGAAAAAAAATGAATGTTTCCATTTTTATTAGACTCTTTGGGAAAAGAAATATATTTTGAAGGCTTGATATAGTTCTTATGTTATTTAAAAGTCTTATAGTGAATATTATTGTGTTTATAATGATGCTTATTATTCCTGTCAGCTAAACACACTCAGCACAAAGGAAGAACACAACAGGGAGTGTGCCTAGAGTGAGTTTTCAATAGGGGAGCCCCCACATGACCACTGTGCAGGTGAGGAAATGGTGTCCCACCAGCCCAGAGCCCTGGCCATGGATAACTGGCCCACTCCTGCTGTCCGCCCTCCCCCGAGTTCAGCCTGATTAGCAACCCTCTCCTGCTGTGTCCTGAACTCTGTGCTGTATAAAAACACTCAGCGTGTGTCCTTCAGTGTCTACCCACTCTGACTCAGCATCCTGACTGAGAGGTACTCACATGTGACATGCAACTCCTCACTAATTCATATTCAGTTCTGTGTGGTGTTGTAGGATGTGAAGGTTCCCCAGTTGCTGTCTCCCTTTTGTTCCTGACAGCCACTGTTTCAGAATAAATACAGCGCAGCTCTTACAGGAGAAGGTGCTCATGTTTGATATTTACCCATCTTCTTATTTGTTACCCTATTCACTTGTAGGAGTTTAATTTAGCCAGAATTCATCCTATATTTTAGCTATTTTAATGATTGAAATGTTTTGTAATTTAATTCTGTACTTCTGAGAATACTGGCATTGCTTTAGAAATTTATTAAGACTTTTATATCCTAACTAATAATTCCATATTTACATAATAGAAAAGCTAAGGATTTACTGTATTGAAACAGCACACTCATACACCCACCATCTCTCATTCCCTCCCTGAAAGATGAGTCTAACAGGACTTTTGATTCACTGACATCATGATTATAGTAGTCAAAGTATTGTTCTTCTACATAAAAATCTATAGCATTCTTAATATTTTAAAGCAAGTTGTATTATATTACATATATTATATGCTGTAATTTTGTAGTTTTAATTGTGGACTCTCTGATATTAAATCATGCAGTCTAGGGTGGGCTCAATGGTACAGCACTCGTTGGACACATGGAGGGAATCAGGCTCATTTACTGTCTACACACACACACATGCACAAACCCAAATGCACCATCATGTTAAAAGCAGTGTTTTCAAATCATGGTTTTTACAGCTAATGTTGGGTCAATACATGGGTCAATAGTGTCTAATCAAAACTTCAATAGCTGAAAAATGTTCAAATTGTAGAAATAACCCTATCTACATATCTCTTGTTAGTGACTACTCAAGTATTTCCATAGCTACACTATATTTTTATCTTTAGAGGTTATGTTCCTGTTGATAAGCTCTGTCACCAGGATAGATAATTTAAATTTTGCACCCTTAATAATAAAACATTACATTCAGAAAGTAAAGCATGTCCTGCTGGAGAGGAAATTTGCACAGAAAAGCACAGTGAAGTGTGATCATGAACAGCAGTCAGGAACCTACCAAATGTCCTTCAGCACGTACATCGGTGAGCGCACTGTGCGATGTAGGAAGCTTCAGGGATGTTACACTGAGTGAAAGGAGCCATGTGCTATCTAAATTCCCACCAGCAGAGGGCGGCAAAAAGCTTTCCTTTTTTTTTTTTTTTTCCAAACGACAAAAATATCAGTTCTTCTGATCACAGTTCAAACATTTTTCTTTACTGTATTCAAATACGTATGTATTCATGGACACTGTAAAGAAACATCTAAGAAGAACTCACACATCCTTCACTAGCTTCCTCAAAAGGTCACATTTCACCACTATTAATTGAAATAAATAGGTCACAGATGTGTAAATATCATATCTTTTCTCTGGCATGAGAAAATGAAAATTCAAATGAGTTCTAGTATATATATTAGGTATTGAGTAATAGAAAATATTTAAAAGGAAATGGGGTGTAGACATAAGGAAAGAATGAAAAACTAACACGATGGTAATAAAAAAGGAAAAACATGCATAGAGAGGGCAGGGGGTTGTAAGGTGGGGAAAAATGAAAATCAAATTGGGTCAGATAATATCATGTACTAGTACAAATTATCAATGCTGAAAGTGAATATGCTGTGTATATATTATGTACCAAGAATGATATGAATTTTTAAAAATGAAAAAAATCAAGAAACCAGAATATTTACAATCCCTATTGTATTATTAGTTTTCATAAATTGCAGATAATCTTATTTTCTTATTTGTGTGTGTACTTGTGCATATGTGTGTGTAGCTGTACAAAAGTTTATCTCCTGTGTAACCTTTTGTGATCAACACTCTAATCCAGATATTCAACTATATCCTCAATGCAAGACACACTTCTTGTTCCCTTTTGTATCTATACACACATTTCTTGTCCATATCTCACCCTGGAAACCACTATGTAAGACACAATATATGGAGACATGTTTGGTGGCCAAGCACATGCCTGGTCCCAGGCTCAAACATCAGCTAATGAAGGAATATCATTGTGCAGCAGGCACTATGTTGAGACTGGCTCATTTCACTCAGTGTAACATCACTGAGCTTCATTGAAACTGAAATGTGAACCAGGTCACAAATCCAACAGTGAACTCACATATTTACGTGCTGAAGGACATTTGGTAGGTTCCTGAGTTTGTGGTTTATGATCACATTTCAGTGTGTATTTCTGTGCAAATTTCTGAGAAACAACAAGTTTTCATTTTCTAAGAGTCATCTGTTAGTGTGCATGGTAAGTATATTTACAATTGGGTGGATTTTCTGAAGTGAACCTTCAATGGTCAAATGATTTTAACTGTCATAAGATATAACTCATTCATTTTTTATTTTATAAACTTATAAAATCTATTATTATTTCTTATTTTTGTGTTATTTTGGATAATTATAAACATAATTTTCTTTCCTCTTACATACTGATTGTTCAGAACTATAATTTATTCTCTACATTGTTTATAGAACTTATACTTGAAAACTTTATATTTCTCTCATATTTTCTTTTTATAATTGTTTTTGTTTTTATTTTAAAATTCAAATCTTTATTGGTACATTATGAATATGCATCATCATCGCATTCAATATTGAGAGTTTGTACCTGAATATGATGTGACTTCATTCTCATTATTTCTCTTCCCCCCTGCCCTGAAAACTCACCCTCTATATACACAAGCCTTGTTTCCTTTTTTCTTTAATACTGTCACATTCTTTTTCCCCTCATTATTGACCTCTATACCCTCTTTCCTTTTAAAAATTTCCTATTTCACAGTATCAACTGTACATGCTACAACTCATTTATTTTTTCATTTTCTCATACCAGAGAAAAGATATGATATTTACACATCTGTGACCTATTTATTTCACTTATAAGGATGTCCTCAAGGTACATCCATTGAAGTATGAATGACTCAATCTTATCATTTTTAATGGTAGAATAATACTCTATTCTATAAAAGAACCCCATCTCCTTTATACAATCTCCAATTGATAGGCATTTTGGTTGTTTCCAAGATTTTCAATCAAAAACTGAGCTGCTATGAATGCAGTGAAAGAGATAGGTCACACTTTAGCCCAAGGCAAGTTAAAGCCCAGTTTTTCTAGCACCATTTGTTAAAGAGGCTATCTTTCCTCCATTGAGGATTTTTGGTTCCTTTGTCAAAGATGAGGTGACTCAGTGGATGTGGAGTAGTTTCTGGATCTTCTAGTCTACTCCGTTGATCATTGGGTCTGTTACTTTGCAAATACCATGCAGTTTTTATCATAGTGAATTTATAGCACAGTCTCAGGTTCTGGATTTTAATACCCCCCACCTGTTGCTTAGAATTGCTTTCACTAATCTAGGTCTTTTGTGGTATCAGATGAATGTTTGGATTTTTTTCTCTAGATCTGTGAAATATGCTGTTGGGGTTTCAATCAGAATTGTGTTGAATCTATATAGTAGTTGTGGGAGTATACCCATTCTGATGATATTAGTTCTTCCTACCTAGGAGCAAGGTATGTCTTTCCATTTTTTGATATTTTCTATCTCCTTTTCCAGAGGTAGGCATTTCCTGCTGTGAATTTTTCTCATAGAATTATTTTCATTGTGTCCCATAAATTTCTATGTGTTGAATTGAGGATATTGTTTAGCTCTAAGAACTGTTTAATGTCTTCTGTGACACATTGGTTGGTCAGCAGAGTTCTGTTCAATTTCCATGCCTTTGTGAAGATCCTGAACTTACTTTTTTTTTAAATTGAAATATTTATTAGTACATTACTTATACATGCCATGATTGCACTCAACAATGAGAATTTGTAGCAGTAAATGACACAACTCAATCCTGGACTTTCTTTTGCTATTCAGATCCAATTTCAAGGCACTGTGGTCTGACAGTATACAGGGGATAACTTCAATTCCTTTACATTTACTTAAACCTATCCTATGAAGTAGTACATGATCAATTTTGGATAATGATCTGTAAGCTGTGGGGAAAAATGTAAATTCTGACTTATGGGATGAAATACTCTGTAGGCATTTATGAAGTCCATTTGCTGAAGAGTATGGATTAGCTCAAGTATTTCCTAACTGATTTTCTGCCCGGTCAATCTGTCTCTATTAATCTGTCCCTTTGTGACAGAGAGGAATTCAGGTCCCCTACTATTATTGTATTGGTCTTTATCTGATTTTTCCTGTATGTTAATGTTTGTTTTATATAGTTGTGTGCATTAGAATTTGGTGCATAGATATTTAAGATTGTTATTTCTTTCTCTTGGATTTTTTCCTGTACTAAAAGATAGTGTCCTTCTTTGTCTCTCTTTATCAGTTTTGGCTTGAAGTCTGTATTGTCCACAAATAAGACTGCCACTCCTGCTTTTCTGCTTTTTCCTGTCTCATAGAGTACTGTTTTCTATCCCTTTACTTTCAGTTTATGGCTTTCTTTCTGAACCAGGTGTGTTTCTTATATGCAGCACATTGTGGGATCTTGCTTCTTAATCGATTCTGACAGTATGGGTCCAATAACTGGTACAGAGTCCATTGGCATTAATATTTATGACTGATATAGGCAAACTTAGTGCTGTCATATTTTCCTGTTCTTGGCTCTGTTATTCTTTTGCACTTCTATCAGTTTCTTCCTCAGCTCAATGGGTTGGCTCTGTTGTGTCTCGTGAGCTTGAAACATTTCTTATTTTTTGCAAAGATATTCTTAGAATGTTTTGGAGTTCAAGTTTTGAATTTGGGAAGTTTTTCAGGTGTTCTTTGACATGGAAGTATCTTATTTCCCTGTCAGTTTTGAAGAATATTTTCATAATTGTTTTTGTTTATGTTGGAATTCTGTGATCTTCTTTCATCAATAACAGCTGGAAATAAAAACAAGGAAGAGAGAGGGAAAGAGAATTACACGTAAAAAATGATTAAGATATTCTAAATGCAAATATCACTTTACCAATCTCAAACTCAGTGTACTGTATTATCAACATACACAAAATACATGAATAAATAATATTTTTAAAATAAGTACCATCCTGTTTGTAGGAATTTATATTCATATCAACTGAGGAACAAGGTTCCTTTTCCCCACAGCCCTCCCTACTAACACTTATTTGTTTATTGCTTCATGATAGTCATTCTTTCTAAGGAAAGATGGAATCTCTGTGTTATTTTAATTTGCATTTTTTTCATTGACCAGAGCCCTCAAAAAAAGTACAACTAGAAGTTCAATCTGATCTAGTCATTCCTCACCTAATATTTTTCTGGTAGAGTTAAAAGTATCACACATGAATACCCATATTTATAGAAGCTTCATTTATAAAATCCAAATTTAGGAAAAGCTCACATGGCCACAACAGAAGAATGTAGAAAGAAAATGTGGTATTTGCATCTTGTGGATTACTGCTCTGCCATGGAGAAAGATACTCTTGAGATATTTCTAGGTAAAAAGTGCATCTTGAAACCATAATCTTAAGTGAAATAAATGAAACACACAAGTTTATTTATCTCATTGTTTCTCTTCTGTGAGATAACATTAACTGTAAATACAGTATAAAATAAAGATTAATATAAAAAGTAGATATAAAGCATTCAAATAAGAAAGGGAACAAAGAAAGAAGATAAGAAGAAAAAGTAGAAAAAGGAATTTTTTAAAGAATGGAAAAAATAAAAACATTTTGTAATTAAGGTGGGGAAGAAATACTGAAGGAAGGGAAGAGAAAAGGAGGAGAAGAGATTAAGACATACTAAGCACTAGGCCCAGAATTTAGCTCAGTGGTTCTGGAGCCTGTCTTGCAAGCACAAGGGCCTGGGTTCAATCCCCTGGTAACCATATACAATACTGGGCATGGAGACTCATGACCAGCAGCAATCAATACCACATACCACAGTGCCAGGTGTGGTCGCTCATGCCTGTAATCCCAGAATTTAGGAGGCAGAGAAAGGAGGATTGCTGTAATGTGAGTTTGAGACTGAGCTCAGGACCTGAACTACAAAGTGAGAGCCTATCTCAAAAAAAAAAAAAAAAAAAATAAGGCAGAACCACAGATTCCCAAATTCCACAAGAAGGTTGTGGACATTGTGTCTGACAAACAATAATAAGAAATGAAGGTTAATAATTTTAGTAAACAATATCCTAAATGCAGAGCATGTGCCAACCCAGAAAAAACAGAGAACATCTGTCTCTTTGTTTTTTGGGGTATTTTGTTTGGTTGGGTTTTTTTAGGTTTTTTGAGACAGGGTCTCTCTTTGTAGTTCAGGCTGGCCCTCAGCTCAGCCTCTAACTCATATCACAGCAATCCTCCTTCCTCTGCATCCCCAATGCTGAGATTACAGGCATGAGCCACCATGCCCCGCACTGTGGTATGTGGTACTAGTTGCTGCTGGGCATGAGTCTCCACGCCCAGTATTGTATGTGGTTACCAGGGATCAAACTCGGGTCCTTGTGCTTGCAAGACAGGTGCTGCAACAACTGAGCTAAATCCCCAGCCCATAATGTCTCTCTCTCTTATACCAACTTAACTCCACCAAATTGTGAAACAGCCTTCTGGATGTGTAAACCCAAATTCTCCGGCCTACATCTGAGGATTTGCATATCACTTCCTCAAAAACCACACAGTGGTCAGAGCTCTCTTAATTAAGGGTGATCTTAGAGAAGAGCTCTGGTGAGCCTGAGGCAGAGAATAGGAAACACAATGGATCTTCAAGCTCACTTTGTGAGCTTGCTGCTGCTCTGTATCTCAAGTAAGTGAGAGGAAGCTCTGTGTACTATGTGGGGCAAAGAAATTCCTGTTTCTAAATCTCTACTAACTTCTGTGTCTTCTGATCTCTCCCACATGATGGCAGTGTCCAGTGGAGAAATTGTTCTCACCCAGGCTCCAGCATCCCTGACTGCTTCCTCAGGGGACAGCGTCACCATCACCTGCACAGCCAGCTCCAGTGTAAGCACTAGCTACTTGCATTGGTACCAACAAAAGCCAGGAGCCCCTCCAAAACTCCTGGTTTATAAAACTTCCAACTTGGCCTCGGGAGTCCCAGCTCGCTTCAGTGGAAGTGGGTCCGGGACCTCTTACTCTCTCACAATTAAAGGAGTGGAGCCTGAAGATGTTGCTACCTATTACTGTCAGCAGTGGAGCAGCAATCCACCCCCACAGTGATACAGACTGTGACAAAAACCCCTTCAGCATCTCAGGGCCCAGCTGCTTCCTCCTCAGTGACTGTCACCCATCAAGGGTTTATGTTTGTGACAGAACCTCCCAATTCATCTCCCAACTGAGCCAGAGATGAATTTTATTCAAGAATATTTGATTCCCTAGGAGACATATGCACAAAATGAGACAGGAAGAGGTTATAAAAAGCCATACTATGGCAGTCTCTGAACAGTGGAACCTATGCTGTATGTGTCTTGAGTTGTTAATTGAGCTTGACTGGAAGGTTCTGGGCTTTTGAGCAAACAGATAGTGACTTAGGACAAGCACAAATATGCAGTTTACAGGACCCAAGGAAGAAAACACAGAAAGCTTTGGGGAGATATTTTTCACCCACCTGTAGTTCTATCAGTCTCCAGTACCTGTCACTTTGTTGTTACTGGCACAGAAACAGTGACAAACACACCTTAAAGGGGGAAAATGCAATTTTCTCATTCTAGAAAGAAAGAAATAAAGAAAAAAAAGAATAGAGTAGGGTGGGAAAAACAAAGACACTCCACCCATGTCAACCAGGAAGAGAAGAGGGAAGATTATGGGACAAAACAAGTCCTTTGAGGTTATGGACCCATTGACCCAGAGCCAACAAGGCCACAGCTGCTAACAGGAAGCTCACTACTGAGTGAGTCATCAGTGTAAATCTGTGGTAGAGCAGAGCATCCCAAAGTCCAGTCCAGCATGACCCAACCTCTGTCCATATCACTGGGGTATTTCAGCTGAGACAGAGGAGGTGGAGTGTGCATCTCTCCCTACAATCCCCTGAGGCTGTGCTGGATTCACACATTCCTGATCTCTGGTCTGTCCTCTGTGCAGATGCAGCTGTTCCCTCAACTTCAGAGAACTCTGAAAACTAGTAGGGGTGAAGAAAGTCATTAGAAGCACAATGAAGTGTGTAGACCAATGACACCATGTAGGGGTTATTTGTAATGTTAAAAGAGCTTTTGGCCTTGTGCAAGCTTGAGGAAGAGAATGTTAGTTAATTTACAAGAACACGAATGTGCAAAATGCACCATTTGTTCTCAGAATGTGTTAAATTCCAACAGTTTGTTTGCTCAAGGACATGGACCCCTCCCTGTGGGACAAAAAGGTCAGAGCATGACTTCTGGGAGGGGCTGGTCCCTCCACAAAGAACCCAGCTGTGAATCAGGAAAAATTCATAGCAGGGAGCTGCTTTTGTTCAAAGTGGTGATTTAAACTTAAGGATCAGAGAAGCAGAAGAAGCTGCCATATGCTGCAAGGAAGGCCATTCAGGAGAACTCTAACAGAACACCTTAGAGAGGACAGTCTAAACCAGCTGTCAAGGCTGGAACCCTCCATGCTGACTCCTCATGTTGAAATGTTACTGATGTTGTTAGGCTGCAGTGGTCACGGTATTACATTATCGAACTACTATCTCACTACTTTACTTTGATATGTAAGGAAGAAAATTATTCTTATTTTCAGCATGTTTTACTTTGTTCTTGCAAATCTAAGCCTCAATTCTGTCAAAGATACACCGATTCGAGGTGCTTCCCCCTTGTTGAAACAAACACAATAGTGACCATTTCCTCCTCTACACTGATAATGACTGTGTGCTCTCAGTGTGAAGCTCTAGAATGGATTCTGGCAGCTCTGAGCCAAGAATGTTCCCCTCAAGTTGAGGCCTGAAGAGAGGCTCCATGTCTTGACCACATGTATTCATGTGTCAACAAGATCCCAGGAGTTCCCAGGCCACAGGCCATAGACAGAAAGCACAGCTGGTATTCACACAACACCCAGCCTCTGGATCTGGCTATGATGTTGTACAGAGAAGTAAAGATGTCATACACTAGGGATTCAATGCATTGACTTCATTTTACCTAGATATGAGATATTTTTCTATTACATAAGAGATGGGTTGAGAGGGAATGGAAATATTCCTCTCAGAATGTGGAGATAGTGAAGACACTGCTGAATCAAAATGGCATCCGCACACCTGGGTAATGGTACACTGTGGATAAAGTGTGGAAGGGGCAGGGCAGCAATGCACACAGCTGTGGCCATCCTCATCGAGGACAGAGGGTTTGCGGAGCTGGGCTTTTCCAGGCCTCTCAGCTCAACTGCTCTTTGTGAAGTCAGGCTGCAGATGCTGGTATGGACACAGAGACATGATGGATGTGATTGTGGGTCTGAGAAAAAGCCAGAGCACACATTCTTGTGTACCTTCCAACATGGGAAACCATTGATTTCAGGAAACTTGCATGTTCTGACATGTCATGACTACTCTATTCATGGTGTTATCATTGAAGGAAGAAACATATTTTTTATTACATTTTAAGGTGTGATTGCACCCATTATCCATGCATGATGATGAAACATGGGACGTATTAGCAAATGACACAAATAGGTACAAAATACAGATAAGATGCATCCATTTAGTTCCCAGAGAGTGATGTAACTGTGGAGACTGGTGTATCTGCAGGGGACAGAGTTAAACATATTATTATAAATGTGTATCTTCATAATAATCTAAGAGAAGTAAAAACCTAGAGTGATCATAGAATGATTTCTCTGGTTTTGTGTATATTTAATGTATCCCTGATAAATGATATTGTTAGGCTCATGTGGAGCACTTCCAGGAGACGCACCCCAGAGAGACACACAGTCAGAATATCGATGCAACAGCAAGAGGTTTATTTGAGTACCAGCGCTGGGACCATCCTGACACACAGGAGAGGAAAGGCCCTGAGTTACAGAGGTTTACAATTTTTATACCCGAGTCTCTAGCTTAAGCAAGGTGTCTCCATTTCGCTGGCTTAGCAAGCTGACTTTTATATTCATTGGCTATGTTCTTAGCTTTAGGCAGGGTGTCCTTATTTTATTGGAGGGTGACTTTTACACTGTCTGTGGTTTTAACTTCCTCATAGTTGGGGTTTCTGGCAAGTCCCTATCTAGTCTTGTCATCTGTTTCTGGGAATTGGAGGGCTTTACCAGAAATGGAAACTTGAGGAAGTAGAAACTTAGACCTACTACTTTTTCTGTTGTAGTTGGGGCCTGTCCTAGATTTTTTCACCTTACAATATATTTATTTGAATACATAGAAGAACTTCTTGCACATTGGTCATTACTACAACACAAAATATCCCCATCACCAAAATATCTCCACATAAACTTAAGCATACACACACATACACAGTCACACACAGGAAAATCTTGAGAGGAGGTGGAAGATCTGATATCGAACACTGGAAGATACCCAGTAAGCTTTTCCACCTGAGTGCATTTTCTTACATAGTGCTAATGCAAGTACAAAGATGCTGGTCCATTTCAAATTTCAAAAACTGTTCTGAAAATGTCTTTTGTGACTGGCTCAACTCAGGAAGAAATTCATTCTCTGTGGGTAACTCTGGTCTGCCCTGCTATGATCTAGGACATCAGGAGACCTTGAACCCTGCAGCTGTGCTCAGCCTTGCCTAGCTCGTCTGATTTGCATGTGCCCCAGAGCACAGACCACAGCCATGACAATATAAAAGCTGTTCAGTACAATGTAGGAGACAATCCCAGTCAGTAAGCCCCATGGACATGAGGGTTCCCACTCAGCTCTTGGAGTTTCTGCTCCTCTGGATCCCAGGTGAAGTTGACAGCACTGGGGATTTGATGAGCTTTCAAGGAAATTCAGTTTTAAAGTGATTGATTATGTGGCTATTATTTTGTATTTCTATAGTCAGGTGCCAGATGTGACAACCAGATGACCCAATCTCCAACTTCACTTTCTCCAACTGTGGGAGACACAGTTACCATCACTTGCAGGGCCAGTGATTAGCTATAACTTAAACTGATATCAGCAGACACCAGGAAAAGACCCTAAACTGCTCATCTATGCTGCAGATGTATTAGACTCTTGAATCCCCATCAGATTCAGTGGCAGTGGATCTGGGACCGATTTCACTCTCACCATCAGCAGCCTGGAGCCTTAAGATGTTGGAACTTATTACTGTCAACATTATTGTGGTACCCCTCCCACAGTGCTACAAGCCATAGCAAAAACATTCCAGAGAAGCAGAAGTGTGAGGCCAGGCTGCTCCAGCTGTTGCCCCTGCTGTTGCCATCTGCTGCATATATTTTTCAAATATATATATATAAGGTTTGATGGTCACAGAACCATGTTTATTCATTATACAAAATGACACATCATGTAGAACAATGTGGGCAGGCTCCTCTGCATCGCAACGTTTAAATTGGCTCATTCATAGTACCGCAGACCTGATAAAGGCTCTCCTTATTTCATTAAGAGCAGAATTTGGAATACCCAAGACACCTGCGTTTTGATGTCACTTGAGGCTTATAGAGTCAGACAGAAGCCATTAAAGATACTGCAAGCAGAGATTGTCTTAATATATTTAAAGTCTAAACTACAGGCATTAGAAGATGAGCAGTCAGGGAACTAGGTGCTCCTCACAATTCCTTCTCAGTAAGATATCAGCTCTTAATTCCATGGATCCCAGATCTGTCCTCACACATAGTGATGTGATATGGTTGCGTGCAGTTGCTGGTAATATCTTACTGACGATTCTTCTCATCCATAGGACAAAATACTGCACATGAAAAGCTTTAAAAAGAAGGAATTTATTTTGACTCACCGTTTTATTCCATGGTAGGCTGACTCCAGCCTAGAAACAAGGTGTGAGATGTACAGGGCTCAAGAAAGGCCCTGAACTGTGTGAAGGGAGGGCTGTGACCAGAGAGGGGAGGAGGGATGGAAACAGGCACACGCCCTCCAAGTCATGCGCTTGTGACTCTCTTCCAGTGAGGTGTGTTGTCCAAGCAGTGCTTTCTGCTTCTGAATACTTGAAATGACAGATTCCTTATAGAGCAGAGCAACTCTGTATGATGAATAAACACTCAGATGCCCACCAGCAGACCCATGAGCATTTAGTGGGATGTATTATATCTCAATAATAGCATTTGGAGTGTTGCACCGCCCTAAGGGAAAAGAAAATTTTAATGAAAACATTTGTCAAACAAGGAGCTGCAAGATACTAGGGCTCTATGAGCTGAAGATGTTAAAAGCTGCGGAGGCTGGTCTTGGGTGACCCATTCAGATTTTTTTTATTGAAGTCTTTATTGGTTCATTATGAATACACATCATCATCACATTTAACACTGAGAGTTTGTATCAGAATATGACATGACTTGTTTCTCATTTTTCCCCTTCCCACACCCACCTTGCAACTCTCCACCCACTATGTACATAAGCTTTGTTTCCTTTTTTTATTGCTATGACATTCTTTTCCCCCTCATTATCTTCCCCTACACCCTCTTTCATTTTAAATATTTTCTATTTCACAGTATCAACTATATATACTAGAACTTGTGTACATCTTCATTTTCTCAACTGGAGAAAAGATACAATATTTACACATTTGTGACCTATTTATTTCACTTATGAGGATGTCATAAAGGTATCTACCTTTGAGTATGAAAGACTCAGTCTTATCACTTTTTATGGCAAAATAATACTCCATTCTACAAAAGAACCTCTTCTTTATCTGGTCTCCTGTTGATGGACATTTTGATTGTTTCCAAGATTTAGCAATCACAAATTGAGCTGTTATAAACATGGATGTACTTTCCAATTTGTTAGACGCTTTTTGATATTTTGACCCTGAAAGAGGAATTGTGCTTTACTCCAGTGTAATAATTATAGTAAAAGGATTTACAAGTTTTGTGAATTTGATTCGTTCTTCTACTAATAGACATAAAAAACTGGCAAGAGTTCACAGCACATACAGTCTTCAAAATGAAGATTTGTCTGCTTTCTTAGAACAGGTCCCTCAGCTGTAAGAACTCTATGTAGAAAGCATTTTTGCTACAGGCTATAAGTTGTGGAAGGGAAGTGAAAAGTGATACAGTAAAGGGCTCCTTTGCATAAAAGCTTCCAGGGAGGATGATGGGAAATGAAGAAAATCTGGAAACTGAGAAAACACCTGCAGATATTTCAGCGGATGTCAAAGGGACCTGGTGCACCTGTGCAGCTCTTCCTATTTTCATTGTCTGTACCTGTCCTGGCACGCTCACTCCAGGGTCTATCTTCTGCCCTCTGTGCAGGAACTTAGATAGGTCATAATGGTGACTCAGTCTTGTGCCTCCTTGACTACATCTCCTGGACAGAAGATCGCTATCGCTTCCATGGCCAGACAAAATGGACATTAGGCCGATTTTTTTATCTTCCATCATCACAACACTTCTGCATCACACATTGCTTCTGATACAGCAATTTCTGTCAAGCTAAAACACTACACTGCATATTCATCCACCCCATCACACTGACTGTTCACATGCATCTGGGATTTTGATCCCAGCACATATAACCATAGACCTTAATTGAGGAGTTCAGAAGGAAAGCATGAGAGTTTCACTGAGCAGTCATAACAGATCTGAAAGAGGAGATGAAAATTGATTAATTATTCTACTTTGCCCAGAATATAGCACAATTAAGGGAAAATGGAGAAGAGTAGGAAGAGTGACCATCACTAAAATTGACATTAAACATAATAAAACATCCTCCACTAACTGTGGACCCAGCTTGTTTCCCACCTGCTGACACAGCCCTGACTCTCCTCACTGGCCTGCCTGGGTGTGGTTTCCAGTTGCAGGAACATAGTAGGTTGAAAGACCAGTGCCTCTTGAATAGAAACAAGGGAAAGATATCTGGGCGCTAATAAGACTACATCTGTCTCTCCTTTTGTAGGGAACAGGCACATGCAGTTGCACTGAGTGTTCCTGCTCTCTGACTCTGTCCATGCTGAAGGGCTGAAGAGCAAGGAGACATGGAGTGGACTTGAGTGTCATGGTCCAGTGTTTAAGGGAAGATACTTGGAAAGTCATGAGTAGGAAAAGCTTCAAAATGTTCTTTCTTCATTTCTATTTCCACTTAATGAAAGTTTCAAAGAAAATACAATCAGGTCTTCAGTAAGTAAATCATAAAACTATAAAGCACATAGCAGGACACACACATCAGGTCAAGAATTTTCTGTCATGGTTTGCTTCCTTTACCAAACAACCCTAAAAACACAGAAGACAGCTGCCTGAGGGAAGTGAAGGCTTTCAAAGGTTGAGCCTAAGTGAGCAGCTGCAGGGGAGGTTTTTGTTCAGAGCTGTATCACTGTGGGAGGACTGTCTTTACTCTGCTGACAGTAATAGATTGCAGCATCCTCGGCCTCCACAGGCTGAATGGTGAGGGTGAAGTCTGTCCCAGACCCACTGCCACTGAACCGCTCTGGGACCCCAGTGGCTCGATTGGATGCATCATAGATCAGGAGTCTGGGAGGCTGTCCTGCTTTCTGTTGATACCAGTGCATAAAATTAATACCATATTGATTGACACTCTGACTGGCCCTGCAGGAGATGGTGGCCTTCTGTCCCAGAGACACAGGCAATGAAGCTGGAGACTGAGTCAGCACAATATCCGCACTGGAACCTGGAAAGAAAAACACACAACTGTCACTGAGACCATCCCAATGTGACAGTGACACCAGTTTACACACATACCGGTAACACTCTGACTCAAAAAAGAGAAAAGATGGTTTGGAAATTATATCTTAAAAAATACATTAATTTAGTGATGAACGACTCAGAGAACCAGAGAAATGGGAACCACAGTTAGTATATCCAATGCTTATAACACCTCACCTGGAACCCAAATCAGCAGCACATACAGCAGGGCAGCCTCTGACCCCATCTTTGGCAGCGGAGATAGACCACTCCTCCTGGGTCCTTGAAGCTGCCTTTAATAGTCTTTGTACAGGGTGGACCTCTGTCTATCATGCAGTATGCAAATCAGCCCAGAGAAGCTTTGCTTGCTGCTCAAAGGCAGCACCTGCTCTTTTCCCCAGTGAGAGTTGAGATTAGAAAATAAATCCCAAGTGTGGCTCATGCAGAACCCCGGGTGGGTCATGGCCTGTTCCAAGGGATTACAGCCTCCTAGTCCATCATTTGCCACATTATACAATGAGCTGTGACTTCTTTCCCATATGATTATAAATTATTTTGAAAATTATTTTGGCCTTTAAAGTTCATATTCAATATCATTTCAAATAATGATACAAAGGGTTAAGGAAAATATTAATGTGTCTTTAAATTTAAATATTACAGTAGAATACCACATTGTCAACAATTCCCTTCAGAATACTCACACAATCCTGCATCAAATAAACTTTCTCCATTCTTCTTGCAATTCTGAAGCAGTTCTAGAAGTCCTGTTGTGTATTTATACCATGTATGATTTAAAAAAAATAGTGAAAGATGCTTCAGACTTCAATAGAAGGAAAAGTAGGTTCAGAAAAATATCTTGATGTGGCCTTCTCTATGAGTTTCTAAGACCTTGTTTTTGCTGAAAAGGAAAATGATTTCAAAGAATAAATCTTTTAAAGTTATACATGATATTGAAGCAACTACTACAGTGTGATTATGTGGCCTTCTGAAAAAGAACATCATAACTTGCTTCAGAAGTTAAAACAATGTTTATAGGAAGTATTTAGATGATTCACAGCAGTGGGTCCTTAATTGTAGGAGATTTTTCTTCAGTTTCAACATTCACCCTACATTTATCAGGCCTCTTACACTTGAACTTGTCCTTTGTTAGAAATTCAAAGGGTTTTTAGAGACAAAAACAGTATCCTATTTCTAATGGGGACTGATCATCACCTCTATGAGAAAATGCTTGTTGGTTTGTTTGTTTTTTGTTTGTTTGTTTTTTGAGATAGAGTCTTGCTTTCAGTTCCAAGTGGCCCTAAAAGCAAGGTGTAGTCTAGGCAAGCCTTGAACTCACAGCAAGCCTTGTACTTCTGCCTCCTAAGTGCTGGGATTATAGGTGTGAACAACCAGACCCAGAATTGTGGTAAGTGGTTCCACAGATCAAATTCAAGACCTTGTGTTTGTTTGGCAGGCAGGTTCCAAAACCACTGACTGAGCTGTGTCCTGACCTGGAAATGCTTTTTAAAGTAAAACAAAATATATTAACAAGCACTAGAAAGGACAAGCTATGTGAACAGTGAACACATTATAGCACAGAGATTCTACTAACATTTGCATTTGCTTCAGTGTGAGCTGTGTGGATATGACTATCTACTTGAGAGCAAAACCCAGGCAGCCCCTGCTGGCCGTCTGTGCAGACAGGCATCATTTCATGGCTACAGTTCCATGGAGAACTTTCCCTACCACGCAGGGGCTGGAGAGTGCACTTCTGCATCAGAGATGGCCTGGGACTCTTGGGGCCCTCCTTCCTTCCAGGAGAAATGAGACAGACACCACCAAGAACATTTCTTTTCCCACAGAAAATATTTTTTTAAAAATCATGAACATTTTATGTAAAGAATATTAGATAGAGGCGGTTTGCACCATTGTAGTCGCGCCAGGGTTGGAGCCCACCAGTCTCCAGGCTCACACTGGAGGAGTGCCCAAAAACTGAGTTAACAGAAGCCAGAGCCGGGAAAGCATAAGCCCGAGTCATGGCAGCCAAGAAAGGCGAGAAGCTGCCTTTCTCCACAACAACTGCAGAAGCCCATCCAGGGAGTGTGCATTGGTGAGTAGGTGGGCCAGTTGGAATGTCAGCCAATACCATTGCAGCTGCACAGGGCCCACAGCCTACTGGCCTCCAGGCTGACTGCACAAGGGAGCCCAGGGACTCTGTATTGGTGAGCAGGCAGGCCCAGTGGAACCTCAGGCAGCACTACTGTAGCAGTGCAGTAGCCATAGCCTTCCTGCCTCAAAAGCAGACATGATAAGGTATTCTACTGTATTATCTGAGTGCCTCATATGGTGTGCCAGAACTAGAGGTTTTTCATTGGGTCCCAATACAGACTGCAAAGAACAAGCCGGGAAACAATGATATTTTAAGGGTCCTAAATATTAGGAGGAAAGAGACTTGCAACAAATATCCAGAAAACAGGGCAGGTACAAAGACAAAAACAACACCAATGACAAAAATTCAGAGATGAGGAAATACTTAATGTCTAAGATACAAAGATCCTCACGTCAAGATAACACAGGAGGAAGGGAAACAGAGAAGTTTTAAGGCCAGGCTCCAGGGTCCTGGGAAATAGTAACCAAAGCAGATTCAGGAAAATGGAAATCTGAACTGACCTCTGAGATGAAAGCAGAGATATTGGACACAGTCAACATGATGATTAATAAAGCTAAATAGGAAATCACCAAGTTGGTAGAAACCAAGATAGCAAAAGCAATGGAACCTTTTAAACACATACAAGCAGAGGTCCAGGAAGTTAAGAAAGAAAGTGAAAGTTTACCCAATAGAATGAATATGGCAGAAGATCAAATTTCAGACCTAGAGGACAAAATCTCAACCAATGAACAGGAAAGGCATAATCTATGGAAAAAAAACAAGAAAGACTGAAAAATCAACCCAACAGCTCCTAGGTGATTCAAAGAAGAATAACATAAGATTGATTGGAGTCACTGAGGAAGCAGGAGACAATGCTAAAGACATTAAAAAACTATTCACAGAGATAATGGCAGAAAACTTCACAGGGAAAGGAAAAGAATTGAACATTGAAACATATTAAGCATACAGAACTCCATACACATGTGACATGAAAAAATCTGCCCCTAGACATATAATTATTAAAGTTTCAGATATCCAAAAAAAGAATGAAATACTGAAAGCAGCCAGAGAAAAGAAAACAATCACATACCAAGGGAAACTCGTTAGGATCACAACAGACTTTTCAACTCAAACATTCAATGCAAGAAGGTCCTGGAGTGAAGTCTTTCAAGCCTTAAAAGAAAACAACTTCTAACCCAGACTGATATATCCTGCAAAACTCTCCTTCAAAACTGATGGGGAAATATGATACTTCCATGACAAAGAACACCTGAAAAACTTCACAAATATGAAACCTGTGCTCCAAAACATTCTAAAGAATATTGTGGAGAAAAATAAGGAAAGTTACAAATCCATGAGACCTAAGCAAGTCAACCAATAGGACCAAACAAGAAACTGATTGGAAAAGGGTAAAAGTAGAATAACACAGCCAAGAACAGGAAAACATGGCAGCACTAAATTTGCCTATATCACTCATAACCATTAATTTCAATGGACTCAACAAGCCAATTAAGAGATACAGATTGCCAAAGTGAATCAAGAAGCAAGATCCTTCAATCTGCTGCATATGAGAAACACACCTAATTCAGAAAGAAGCCCATGGACTGAAAGTAAAGGGATGGAAAACAATACCCCATGCTACAGGAAAGATCAAGAAAGCAGGAGTGGCAGTCTTATTTGCAGACAATATAGACTTCAAGCCAAAACTGATAGACAGACATAAAGATGGACAATATCTTTAAGCACAGGGGGAAATCCAAGAGAAAGAATTAAAAACCTTAAATATCTATGACCCAAATTCTAATGCACTCAACTATATAAAACAAATATTAATGGACATTAAAAAACAAATGAACTCGAATACAATAGTAGTAGGGGACCTCAATACCCTACAGTCACAAAGAGACAGATCAATTGGGTCAAAAGTCAATAAGGAAATACTTGAGCCAAACCATACTCTTCAGCCAAAGGACTTAATAGATGCATGCAGAGTATTTCACCCCACAAAGTCACAATTTACATTCTCAGCTGCTCATGGATCATTCTCGAAAACCGACCATGTGCTCATTCATAGAGCAGGTTTAAGCAAATATAAAGGGATTGAAGTTATCCCTTGTATACTGAAATTGGATACTGAATAGCAAAAGAATGCCCAGGATCCTCACAAACACATCGAAAATGAACACTCTGCTGATCAACCAATAGGTCATAGAAGAAATTTGAGGAGAAATTGAACAATTCTAACAACTAAACCGTAACTCCAAAAAAATATATATAAATTTATGGGACACAATGAAAGCAGTTCTAAGAGGAAAATTAATCGTAGATGAATGATGGCCTAAACCCAGAAAACGGAACAAGTTCAAATAAACAATTTAATGCTGAACCTCAAGCGACTAGAAAGAGAGGAGCAAAACAAACCCAAAGCTCGCAATAGACAAGAAATTATAAAGATCAGGGCAGAAATTAATGCAATAGAAACTAAGAGGATGGTACCAAAAAATAATCAATGAATCAAAAAGTTGGTTCTTTGAGAGGATAAACAAAATTAATAGACCCTTAGCCAACCTTATTAAACAAAAGAAGGAAAAGGCTCATATCTATGCTATCAGGGATGAGAACGGAGAAATTACTACCAACCCAGAGGAAGTCTAGAGGATAATAAACACCTACTTTGAAAATTTATACTTTAATAAAATGGAAAATGTGGAAGAAATGGATAGATTTCTAGACACATATGAACTTCCAAAGTTGAATAAAGACATAGAAATGTTAAATACCCCAATATCACTCTGTGAAATTGAAAATGTAATTAAAAACCTGCCAACAAAGAAAAGCCCTAGACCTGATGGTTTTACTGCTGAATTCTATAAAACTTTTAAAGAAGAGTTAGTGCCTCTACTTCTGAAACTGTTCAATGAAACTGAAAGGGAAGCAGTACTCCCAAACTCATTCCTGGAAGCAACCATTACCCTGATTCCAAAAGCAGAGAAAGATCCAACCAAAAAAGAGAACTACAAGCCCATATCCCTAATGAACATCAATACAAAAATCCTCGATAAGATACTGGCAAATAGAATACAGAGAATTACCAAAAAGATAATACACCCTGACCAAGTTGAATTCATCTCAGGGATGCAAGGATGGTTCAAAATACATAAATCAATAAATATTATACACTATATTAACAGACTCAAGGACAAAAACCATATGGTCATCTCAATTGATGCCAAAAAAGCGTTTGACAAAATACAACACCCATTTATGTTCAAAACCCTACGGAAGATTGGAATAGATGGTCTGTATCCCAAACTAATAAAAGCTATCTATGAGAAACTATCAGCCAGCATCATACTAAATGGTCAAAAATTGAAACCTTTCACACTAATATCGGGAACAAGACAAGGATGCCCTCTCTCACCACTTCTGTTCAATATAGTTCTGGAAATATTAGCCACAGCAATTAGGCAAGAGAAAGAAATAAAAGGAATAAAGATAGGAAAAGAAGAAGTTAAATTGTCATTATTTGCTGATGACATGATACTGTATCTAGAAGACCCTAAAAACTCAGTTAAAAAACTGCTGGACCTAATCACTAAATTTAGCCGCCTAACTGGTTATGAGGTCAACATTCAAAAATCAATAGCCTTTGTATACACAAACAGTAGACCCACTGAGATAGAAATTGGGGAGTCAGTCCCTTTCACAATAGCACCCCCAAAAATAAAATATCTAGGAATCAATCTAACAAAGGAGGTGAAAGATCTCTACTCTGAAAACTACAGCACTCTGAAAAAGAGACAGAAGATGATATCAAAAAATGGAAAGACATACCTTGCTCCTGGGTAGGAAGAACCAATATCGTCAGAATGGCTATACTCCCAAACTACTTTACAGAATCAACATTTTCCTGAGTGAAACTCCAACAGCATATTTCACAGATATAGAGAAAAAAATCCAAACTTTCATTTGGAACAAGAAAAGACCTAGAATAACAAAAGCAATTGTAAGCAACTGGGACATGCTGGGGGGTATTACAACTCCGAACCCGAAACTATACTATAAAGCCACTGTGATAAAAACTGCATGATACTGGCGAAATAATGGACCTAAGGATCAATGAAGTAGTCAAGAAGATCCAGAAACTGCTCCAGATACACTGAGCCACCTCATCTTTGACAAAGGAGCCAAAAATCCTCCATGGAGGGAAGATAGCCTCTTTAACAAATGGTGCTGAAAAAGCTGGGCTTTAACTTGCCAAAGACTAAAACTAGAATCTAACTCTTTCACCGTGTACCAAGCTAAAATCAAAGTGGATAAGAGACCTAAACATTAAAACAGACACTAAACCTTCTGCAAAACAGGTTAGGTAAAGCTCTTGAAAGCATTGGCTTAGAGAAAGACTTCTTGAACAAAATCTTTATAGCACAGGAATTGGCAGAAGAAATCAGCAAATGGGACCTCATTCTTTTAAAAAGCTTCTGCACAGCAAAGGAAACCACCAACAAAGCAAAAAGGCAACCAACAATGTGGGGAAAATTCTTTACCAGCTGTTCCTCAGACAAAGGGTTAGTATCTAGAATATATAAAGATCTCAAAAAAATCAGCCCACCCAAATTTAATGACCCAATTCAAAAATGGGCATCTGAAATGAACATATATTTTTCAGAGGATAGACAGATATTTTTCAGAGGCAGAAGTAAGAGCAGCTAAAAAGCATATGATAAAATGCTCAACATCATTAGTCATTTGAGAGATGCAGATGAAAACAACACTGAGATTTCATCTCACTCCACAAAGAATGGTTGCCATTTCAGAATTAGCCAGCAGCAAATGTTGGTGAGGCTGTGGAAAAGGAGGAACCCTTCTCCACTGTTGGTGGGACTGTAGACTCATACAACCCCTGTGGAGATTCCTCAAAAAGCTATGATTGAAAGTCTCATTTGACCCAGCCATCACTCTACTAGATATATGCACAAAAGAGTTAAAAGACTCATATCACAGTGACATATGTGTACCCATGTTTATAACTGCTCAGTTTGTGATTACTACATCTTGAAAACAACACAAGTGTCCTTCAACTGCAGACTGGATAAAAAATTTGTGGTTCTTCTATAGAATGGAGTATTACTCTGCCATAAAAAATGATAAGTTCGAATCATTTATACTTAAATGGACATACCTTGAGGATATCCTCATAAGTGAAATAAATAGGTCACAGATAGGTAAATATCACATCTTTTCTCTGGTATGAGAAAATAAAGATGTAAATGAGTTCTAGAATCGTACGTTATATATTTCAAAATAGAAAATACTCAAAGTGAAATAGAGTCAAGAGGGAAAAATAATGAGATTTTAACAAAAAAGAAAGGAAACAATATTTATGTATATGGGGGGTAGTAGGGTGGGTAAGGCTATGGGAAAAAAAGAGAATTAAGTTGTCTCTTATACTGGTACAAATTCCTATTATGGAGTGCAATCATGATGCATATATATAAAATGTATCAATAAAGATTTCAATTTTCATAAAAAGAAACATTTCCTCCCTTAACTTGTAGATGTTGGATATTGTATCTCAATAGTGTAAGTAACTAAGACATATAGACATCAAATTGATTTCTGTATATTGAGCATTGACCCACTGAGTTACCTTTTTCTTAAATCTAATACCTTTTTCTGAATTATTTTGAATGTTCTGTGCACATAATATCTGTGAGTTACAGTTTTAACTCTTCATTTTGACTTTGAATATTTGTTGTTAATGGTGGTGTGCCTTATTGAACTTGTCCCAACATGCATATCTTTAAAGATATCTGTTCCCATGAGTGATGTTGTCCTTAGTGCCAAAAGTCTTCCTAAAACCAGTGGGACAAATATATCTGAGAAAAACTCTGGAAGTCAGAGTAAAAATCTTGTCATGCAGTTAGTGTTTAGAACTTCTAAATTTCCAAATACAGAGAGAAAGTCTAAAAGTGAGCAGACACCTCTGCTCCACCCATCAAAGAAGCAAGTGGTAACACTAAACATGCTGATGGTCTCATGGAAGATTTTGTTGCATGTTGAATCACTGTGAGAGACCAGCCATTCATCTATTGGCTGACAGTAATAAGCTTCAACTTCCTCAGGCTCCAGGTTGTTGATGTTGAGGATAAAGTCCACACCAGAACCATTTGCATTTAAGCTTGACAGGATCCCGGACACCTAGTGAATGGGCCATAGATGATGATCCTAGGTTTCTGCTGGTACCAGTCTAACCAGCTGCCAACACTCTGACCAGCTCTGCAGGTGAGAGTGTCTGTTTCTGCTGCAGATGATAACAGAAAGTCTGATCCTCTTCTTACAGCTTCTCTACTGGTACCTAATATTTGAAATAAAACAGAGGAGTCACCACATAATCTAGATCATACTTATGTCTTCCCAGCAGAGCCAGGATCATTGCACTACAATGAGCTATGATCTCTGCTTATGCTGAACAGAGGTGTGAGGTCACAGACAACAGCAACACTGTGCAGTGTGGTTGACATGAGACCATACTGTGTCGCCCTCACCTGGGCACCAGAATAATATGACACAAAGGAGTTGAGCCCAGGCTCCCATATCTCACCTGGAGCCCACCCAACGCAGATTGTCTCCAGAGTTCTGCCTGCAGTGCTAATATGCTATCTGGACAGCAGTATGGTTCTGAGAGGATAACACATGCAGAGCAGCCAGGGCGGGGCCAGCTGGGCTTCCAGCCACAGAAACATTTGCCTCTGTACTTGAACTACTCACCCCCAGAAACTTTGGTTCAGAAGCAACACTGACTCAGAATGAAGGTGGAATTTCTCTCTTATGGTGACATAGTTTAATTTCTTGAAGCCCTCATTTTCCCCACTACATCATGTACCTACCTTCATCAAGATGAAATTTGGTATAAGCTTGTGTAATAGAGAATGCATGGTCATTTCTTTCTTTCTAAAACAATCATAGACATTTCTTTCACTGCATAGTTGGATCAGATACAATGAACAGCTTATGAGATATTTGTATTTCCCATGCTTTTTGCCTTTGTTATCTAGTGATTTTTCCTGAAACTTTCCTTGCACTTTCTTTGAAAACTTAAATTCATGTTTATAACAAAAATATTTTCTGGAGATATTGCCATGGTGCAATGATTACTACACTATAAGCAAATACTTATAATCACTACATGTAAATAGAATAATGAATATTTGTACAACTAAATAAATATATTTGTAGTGTTCCTTCACTTAACGATATCTGTAATAAATTAGTGCATTTTAAAATGTAACTTTAAATATTAAGTGAAATAAATATTTCTTTTAGGGATGACTCTTCATAAAAGGTCAGGACATTCTTTCCTATGGATGATGGCTCTCCCTGGGAGGTGGGAGATTTGAAGATAACTTTTATAAAAACTGGACACTTGCTGCCCTATGATGGTCAGAGTGATGCACTGCAAGCCCACAAAAGACTGGCTGTGAGCCCTCCTTTCATACAAACTTCAAATATGTCCTCCAGAAGACCGAGGCCTGATTGGAGAATTGCGTATCTTCCTTCAGCACCTCAGAGGACTGAAGCTGTGAAGAACCTGCCCTTTCATCTCTCATATTTCTTGTTTTCTACAGGAAACAGCTCACATAGGACAGCATTGCAGGGGCATTTGCTTGGTTCATCAGACTGAATTTCCAGGGCTCCTGCTCTCTCCTGAATCAGTTCTCACATCCACACCACCTTCAGCCAAGAAAGACACAAGTCTCCTGCACATGACAGACACTTTATATCCTTGTCCGATGTTCTCACATCATAATCTTATTACTCTACTCTCAGTGGCCATTCATTCTACCGGGTGAGAAAGCATGACACCAACAAACACACAAAGTAAATAATATTCTAAACAGGGTTTTGCCACTGGTTAAAGCATTAACCTATTGACATTACTTTGTTCATTGCATGTCCTGTCACTACTTAAAATTCTGATTTTTTTTTCATATTGAGGTAGTTTTCAGATTAATTTTAATTTTTAAATACATCATTAAGCATTTTGTTTCTGAATTAAATATGTCAGTACCTCAAATTTCCCATGTAACCCATAGGTCTTACTCCCCTTACCTTTACCTACCTGAAGTATCAAGGATTCTAGGAAGATGGATGACTTTTGCATACTCGAGATGAAACTACAGTTTGAAAAATACAGGGAGAGCACATGTGAAGGGCCTCCACTTACAACAGTGGTGAGAGATTCTCATGGTCACAGGTCTACTCTCCAAAGCCCACATTCCAGAGAGAAAGAATTTCAGACCTTCACCAGGGCCAGAGTCACAATGGATTTGGAATTCTAGCATTGCTTTGAAGCCTTTGTAGAAGGAAGATGAGTATACTCCATCCTCTAGAGGTTCCATCCTCTAAGAAGAGGATGAACTCAACAGCTTCAGAGACAGAAAGGAGGCTCAGGTTGTTGGAACAAGGGAGAAGAGACCTGATAAGAACCATAGGCATTAGGGAGAAGTCAGGGCTGATCACACTGGTACAACTAGAGAGTCCAGGAAAAGCTCAGTCCTATAGTGCCTTGTGAGCATGTTTAGTCTCCGATGACCTCAGAAGTGAAGCAACACAGTATAAATGAAATGGAAAAGAAGGGAGGGGAGGAGGAGGGTAAGGGAGACAAGGGGAGAGGAGGGGAGAAAAGAAGAGTGGAGGGGAGGGGAGGGGAGAGGAAAGGAGAGGAAGAGAGGAGAGGAGAGAGGAACAGATAGGAAAGGAAAGGAAGGTAGAGTAGGGAAGGGAAAAAAGGAAGGAAGAAGAGGAAAAAAAGTGGAGAAGAGAAAGTAGGGGACGGGAGGGGAGGGGAAGAAAAAATAGAATAGGGAAAGGAAGAGGAGAGAATGAAATGGAACAGAAAAGAAGGGAAGAGGAGAGGAGGGGAAATGCCAAGTTCATTCACATTCAAACCAGTCTCTCAGGCTTCAGATTCAAATATTAGGGATCTTCAAAGTTCCCCAAGAGTGCACAAGAATAGGAGCTACAGATAGAGGCCTAGAGATTACAACAGAGTTTCAAAGCAGAATTAGGAACCCTTGAAGAGTAAATACAAGGGAATTGGTTTGGGTCATTTTCTTTGACATATTACTCTGGTTACTGTGAGAAGTAGAATTATTCATCAATCAACTATCTATGAAGTTGTTTCCTATGTAAGCGAATCTAACAAACAAATATCAGCACTTACTAAGTACTCACTGCATGCCCAAGTACCATCTTTAGTAATTCATGTGTAGTACTTTATTTACCCATCACAAAACTTCATAAAAGCTGTTATTATTCCCATGCTTCCTATGAGAACTTGAAGCTTGGGGAAGGTTAGGTAATTTACCCACATTCACACAATTGCATTCAATTCAGTACAAAATTCAAATCCTGTCCCTGGGCTAACCTCATACTGACCATGCCATGGCCCCTCCAAGGGACATCAAAAGTGCTGGCCAGCAGTGCAACCATCCAGGTAAGAGGATGATCAGATTTTGACTGAAAATAAAGGCATCAGCACACAGGTGACATTAGCATGACCCTATTCTGATGTAAAGAAGCATCAAGATGTTTGTCTTAGTTACTTTTCTCATTACTGAGAGAAGATAACAATAGCAATGCTTACTAGAGAGACAGATTTACTCCAAGATATACAATTATATAAGAATTGTCAAGATTGGCTTCCAAAGTTGACCAGCAGAATCAGGTATAGAAGAGTTCTAAAAGGGTGTCAGTGCACCGTAGTTCCAAAGGAGCTCATGAGATTTTCAATTTGAGTCCATGTCAGGAGGCCAAGGAATCATGCTGGAAGTCTGAAGAGTTTGATTTGGAAGATAGGAGATAACATCCAAGTTGAAGAGGAAGTCTCGAGCATCCTCAAAGAAACAGAATCAGGCTTTCCTTCTTCATTTTCCTTTTACAACATTCAGGCGCAATCCTCCCTCATGAGGGTCTTCACATTCAGAACTCTGCTGAGCCTCAACTGACATAATCAGTTAACTCTCACAATATCCAACACCCACAGTTAGAGGAGGAATTGCGTGTTTCAGCTCAGTTTGTAGATGATTCAGTCCATGGTTGGCTGGCTCCAAGGTTGGGTGTCATATATGGCCAAGGCACATCACAGAGGAAAAATAGTCCATAAAATGCATGCAGGAGACAGTGAAGCAGCAACAGCATCAGCAAATCTGGCTTCCATTTACCGCTTTGTATTCCACCTCGGCTACATTAGTTGATGCCACCTACAACCATGGTTGGAATTCCATTGGCTACCACAACAACTATGCTAATTCCAATCATTGAACTAATTTAGTACCACACACACTTAATCCCAGTATCATATGTATTAAATACAGCCAGCTCCAAAAATTCTACCTAAGAAAATATAACGCCTTGGGGGATTCTCTACACACAAGCCATGTTGGAAGCACACCAGACCAGGATGACTCTACCATGCTGATGAAGTCCTTGAGGATCATATCAGAATGTCATCCAGTGTAGTCACTGGGTTAATTGTTCATCCAGGCCCCAGACTACAAATCAGCTGCACAATGTGACTGTCTATGCATAATCACCATTACTACAACAAAGAGCTATGTTGATTTATATTTCTATTTCATATTAAAGTTTTTAATATTACTCAACTCAGCATTTAGATTCAATGGAATGTCAGAAGATAAAAATCACCTTCTACTTTTAACTAGGAAAATAATCACATAAACTTTTTTCCGTATATAAAATATTCATAATTTTATACATTATGCTCTTTTTATTGGCCTCCAGACACCTGAATCACTGATTTCATGTTTGGCTACAAAAATCTTTTTAGTTTTAGTTAAACTGAGGTTTAATTTAAATTAAATTGTAAGCCATCTCTTTGGCATAAATTTCCTGGTGGTTTTCGAGAAGGCACAGCTGTGTAACTGCAGCCACCCTCAGGTTACAGAACAGATCCAGCACCCATGAGAGTTCCCAGGAGCTCGGAGTTGTCAGCCTTCCCTCACTTTAAACAGACTTCAACCAGCAGCCATCTCCACCTTGGGTGAATGACCAGGGATTCAACTGTCCTCTCCATGTTTCTTAAATGTAGAACATCACAGAGGCTATCCAACTTGTCTTATTCTAGAGAAAAAAATGTTCTTATCTTTTAGATTTTTTTACAGTATTGGCTATTTCTAGTGTTGAAAATCAAAATATATACTTTAATTTGATACTAAGTTCTTGGTGTCATCCCACTGCATTTTCACTTGAACCAATCCACAGTATCCCCTGTTCCTAGGAAACACCACACACCTTTGCCTTTCTGTTGTTGAACTAAGAAGAGCAAGAAAGTTACTGATCACCATTTCTCTGCACACAGCTTGAAGACACTTCAGGGTGTCAGCACCACATATGGCATCTGAGACTCTTGCTCTCTGCTGTATCTCTGCAACTCAGATGAGAAGCTTACTTCTGATTTAAAGAGGATACATTAATGGGATTGGTCAGCATTTTGTTTCCATGGAGATAAAAAAGTCTTCCTTACCAAACATGGAACCTGGAATTCTATTAATGAATATGAGCTGTGAAGACTGGAATGCAGGTGCTTAAACAAGAACTTATATTCATCAGTAGAAGTAAGTGATGTTCTCAGTGTTCACACTGGAAAAATAGACAGAGATACTTTACAGAGATGTAGCTAATGAACACATTTCAGAAAGATGAAAGGCTGCAGGCTCTGCAGTCCATGGAGAAAAGGGTCTCCAGACAAAGAATATGAGAAAATTATAAAAATAGAAAATGGACAGATTAATCCCTCCAACATCCAAGGGAATGCAACTGGTAATATTTTTACTTTTCCCATTGAGTCCAGCATTGCAGTTTCTTTCTACATGACTAGAAAGAGAAGGATTTCTCATCTCACAGCCCTAAGTGTGTGGTAAACTCTAATAGAAGGAAGATCTTTCCTAAGGAGTTAAAGTCATCATATTACAGTGACACCTACACACATCCCCATGTTTCTGTCAGCACAGTTCGTAATAACAGAATCTTAGAAGTAGGATATATGCTTATCAATAGATGATCAGATAAGTAAAATGTGGTATTTACACACCAAGAATACTACTCTACCATAAAGAAGGATAAACTTGAGGCATTTGTAGGGAAATAGATACACTTCAAGACCATAATTTTAAGTGAAACATATCAAACACAGAAACTCAAGTATCATGATTTCTCTTATGTAAGAAACTCAAAATATAAATGAAAAGCAAAATGTAAATAAAAGTAAGGAGATCTTTTTTCAAATGAGAAAGGGAATAAAAGAATGGAGATAAGAAAAAGAAGAGTAGAAAGATTCAAAGAAAAAATGGAAAAGGGCTTTTTCAAATAGGAAGAGGATTAAGATTCGGAAGGAGCAAAGAGCAGTGAAGGCGAAGAGGACAAAAGAAGATTCCTTACATGCATATTCAAACTTCCCATGATAAATACCACAAAAATATACTAATAAAATATTTTAATTAATTATAAATAAAGATATAAATAATAGATAACCTTAGCAACCCAGGGCCTTCACAATGAAAAAGAAAAAAAGAATGGATGTGAATCCAGTACAGAGATGCTGTCTAAGTTGTCCTATGTCAGGGCACCTAAGAGATACGGCACCCATGAGCTTTCATCTAAGTCATGCAGACTTTCTTGTGTAAGTCAGAACACAGTCTCAGGCTGAGGGAGGAAGTGTTGAAGCTCAGGACTGTGTGGGGACCAATCAGCCGGCGAGGCCTTGAGAGGAAGTTTTTGTTCCAGGTTGAATCACTGTGAGAAGTCTGCTAAAACTCTGCACACAGTAATAATCTGCCATGTCTTCCACTTGCAGGCTGCTGGTGGTGAGTGTGAAATCCGTCCCAGACCCACTGCCACTGAACTGCTCTGGGACCCCCATCTGCCCGGGTGGATGCCCAGTATATGAGCAATTTGGGAGACTGTCCCAGTTTCTGCTAGTACCAGGCTAAGTAGTTCTTGTTGTTACTACTAGAGAGAAGATTCTGGCTGGACTTGCAGCTGTTGGTGACCCTCTCTCCTGCAGACATAGCCAGGGAGCCTAGGGTCTGTGCCATCACAATGTCCCAGCAAACACCTGCAATCAAAGGTGGATAACGATTGTATTTGGGCACACACACACAAATACATGCACACACAGTGTTTATCTTATTAATATTGAGATAAGTCATTTGACATACTGACTCTAATTTAATTGCAAACTATTATATCCTTGGGTCATATTATTTCTCAGTACATTTTAACATTATGATTTTAATTCTATGCAGAGTGATTTGGAACTGTGCAGTTTCTCACCAGAAACCGAGAGCATCAGGTACGCAAAGACCTGGGTCCGTGAAGTCATCTTGCTGTTCTCTCTTCTGACAGAGCTCAAACCTTGCAAAGGCCTCATTTATTACACAGTCTGAGAAGGGGGCCTGGCCCTGGAAGAGCCTATGAGCATTTATATGTAAATAAGGAAGCAAACTGCAAGGGTGACGGGTTATAAAAACATTTAAACATATAAAGAGCCAGAAATACTGTCAGGAAAAATGTACTTGAGTGACAACAAAAACAGTAGAGAATTCAGAAGTTCTGCGATCAGCTCAGAGGTTCTCAATCTACAAAGCCCTAGATAGTCTAGTTAAGGATGTTAGTTTCAAATGAACAGAAGCATGTTTAAGAGGATTCTCTTTCACCAGAATAGTAGGCTAGCTACTTCATAGCAACATACTTAGGGAAGGAGACATGCTAGAAAGCACAGAGTATAAAAAAGTAAAGAGGGGGGAGAGAGGGAGGGAAAAAGCAAAGGACAAAATGAAAATGATGACTTCTGAGCAAATTAATATTTTCTACAAAGAACAACAACAACAAAACAATGTTTGCCAAAGCCACGTGCTGAGAAGACCCAGAAAACACTGAACTCCAGTTTGTGCCCCACACACAGTCCACATATTTTATGAGAGACCCAAAATTATTTCTGTGGGGAATTCTGTGTGTCCTGATTTAAGCCGGGGCAAGCAAGACTCCATGATAGTGGAGACCAAAGTTAGACAGAGAACTCTCCATTCCATAAACTACTGGCAACTGATAAAGGGGTCCAAGTCAATTGAAATTAGAGAAAAGAAGACAAATTGAACTGGGTAATAATGGGTGCAGAGCAATGCTCCTTAAGTTTGTCACTCCCAGAACAGCAGATTTAGACAACACAGAAATGAAAAATGAAATTAATGTGAGAAAGTATTTTGTGAATATAGCTTATAATGAGATTATAACAAAAAAGTAAGGAAACAAATTTTATGTATATGGGGGGGTGGTCGGGTGGGTAGGGGCATGGGAAAAAATGAGAATTAAGTTTTGTCTTATACTGGTACAAATCCCCATTATGGAGTGCAATCATGATGTGTATATTTAATGTACCAATAAAGATTTAAAAAAAAAAGTTTTGTCATATACCAGTACAAATTCTTATTGTTGAGTGCAATCATGATGTGTATATGTAATGTACCAATAAAGATTTCAATTTTTAAAAAAAAACCTACCTGAGAAAGAAACTCCCCAAGAAATCTTAAAAAATATTTATCAAGGGGTACTAGGCCATAAATTCAGATTTATGGTATTACAAAGCAAAAAGATAATTTGAGTATATATGAAAATAATAAAAAATTACACAGCAAAGAATTATCTTTCAGTATAAGACTGAAAAACATGATATTTTTAGAAAAATAAAGTGTAAATGTATGATAACTTAGAAGTGATTATAATTATGTAGATATACTTGCAACATAAGAAGCTAAAAACTAAGATAAGATTAATGAATTGGATATATCTGAAATCTGTGTTTCTCATACCCATTACAAATTATTCAATTGTTCTTGAATTTTTAACACTAAGCCTGGAATACTGTGTATCACCAAATGTTTTAATTTTTTTGCTTAATCGATTTCACATCACCCTACATTTTCCTTAAATAACTTTTGCAATTTTTATATAAATATATTATTGATATAAATTCTTGTAACCCAATTCAAAGTTTGCATAAGACTATTAGGATACCACAATATAAGAGAGACAGATAATATGAAGACTGAGAAAGTCCATCCCTACTTTCCAAGGGCAAGAAAACAATGAGTAAAACTGTCTGTATTCATTCTTACTAAGTTGTCACATCCTCTAGCTCTTTGTTTAAATTCCTAATTTGACTTTATTTATTTTAATCTTTCTCATTACTGTGTTCAAGTGAAGCAGATGGAAAACAGTAAATATCTAGGAAAATCAGGCATGGAAGCATACATGCTCCTCTATAGATGAAGCAGTATTTTTCCACCTAGCAAGTTCTTTAGCCCTGACTGTCCTTATGCATTCTACTCAGGAGGCCCAGGACAGGACTAGCTCCAACACTCATTCCCGACATTCCCAGTGTTTAGAGAGCACATAGACATGGAAGGTAAGCAGAGTCATGATCTTTTATTTGTAATAAAAGGAAACAGAATGCTTAGTTCCTCATTTTCCCACAAACCATATTTTACTAGTGACCACAGTATACAATGGGTGTGATAGATTCTTGGAGCTGTCATAAAAAATATTACAAATTCTTTATTAAAAAGCACACACTTGTCCTCTCTCAGCATGGGAGGCAAGAAGTCTTGAGTGAAAGTACCTCAGCAGCTCTGACCCACTGTAATTTCCACAGGGACGATCTCTGCACAAGCCCAGGAGAATGTCATTTGTGGGTTCAAGTTACCCTGAGATAGTAAAGACGTGGCACATTCTGGATCTGATAGTGGGTGGCATCTCTTTTTACTCTGTGACACACGTTGGTGGCCCAATGCCAATGGCAAGATAAAGGAAATCTGAGAAGGATTTTTCTCCAATGATTTAGAAAAATACGAACATAAAATTATCCCTTATTTATACTGTGCAGTGAGATTAAAGGAGTTCTTTTCTTAAGAATTTTCTGATTAACCTGATACAGAGAGAAGTAGATAAGCATAATAGTGTACCAGTTTAAAAACTAGTAACCCAGAAGCTCATATTTACTATATAAAGTAAAGCTCTCTATTGATGAAAAACTAAGGATGTTTCCACCTAGCACTTCTTTGCAGATTATCTCTCTTATGGAGTCTAGTCATCAGGTCAGGAAATATTATATCTAACCCTAGTTCCCAACATTCTTGTAGTTCCTGTGGTAATAGCAGATGTGAGAAGCTCCTGACTCACCCCACGCCTTAATGGTATGATAGAAAACTCTGATGATCCACACTTGTGAAGGGAAAGCTGTTTCTTTCTCTCACTGACAGGAGACAGCTGGGTAGGGTGCCCTTTCACCTCCCAACCACTGGCCTGGACAAACAACTGCCTGTCCTAGAACTGCCACATTCTACATTCCATGGACCCATTTCATGATCACTCTGGCATCCTTATCATATAGAAAGAGCATTAAGATTTGGAGGAAGCAGTGAGGAGTGGGAGGGATAGAGGACAAAAAAAGAATTAAGATGTGAGCCAGGGATTTAGCTAAGTGGTTCTTGTGCCTGTCTTGCAAGCACAAGGACCCAGGATTGATCCCCAGCAACCACATACAATACTGGGCATGGAGACTCATGCCGAGCAGCAACCAGCACCACATACCACAGTGCCGGGCGTGGTGGCTCATGCCTGTAATCCCAGCACTCGGGAGGCAGAGGCAGGAGGATTGCTGTGATGTGAGTTTGAGGCTGAGCACAGGGCCAGCCTGAACTACAAAGCAAGAACCTGTCTCAAAAAAAAAAAAAATTAAGGTGTGACATGTGCATGTACAAACTTCCCAGATAAATACAGTCATTATATACTGCAAACATGTACAAATAAAATATTAATTAGAAATAAATAGTAAGTAAATAAAACTTCAGGCAACCTAATTCTTCACACTGAAAAAAAGAAGGATGAATGTGAATACAGAATGAATAATAATACAGAAATGCTGACTAATTTGTCCAATGGCAAAGCATCTAAGAAGTATGGTGCCCCTGGGCTTCCATCTGCAGACTTCCTCCTGCATAAATCAGGACACCAATTCTAAGGCAGACAGAGGAAGTGTGCAACCCCAAGAACTTGTGGAGAGCAAGCAGCTGGGGAGGCCCTGCTAGAAAGTTTTTGTTTGAGGCTGAATCACTATGAGAGGAGCACTATGAGTCCTCAGACAGAAATAATCTACCACGTCCTCAGCCTACAGGCAGCTGATGGTGAGAGTGAAATCTGTCCTAGACCCACTGCCACTGAATCTCTCAGGGACCCCAGATACCTTGGTGAATGCAAAGTAGATGAGCAGCTTGGGAGACTGTCCAGGTTTCTGCTGGTATCAGGATAAATAGTTATTACTGCCTGATAAGAGACTCTGGCTGGATTTGTAGCTCATGGTGACGCTCTCTCCTGCAGACACAGCCAAGGAACCTGGGGATTGTGTCATCACAATGTCCCCTCAATGCCTGCAATCACAAATGAACAATGACTGCATGGCACATGCCCACACAAATACACACACACACACACAAATGCACACATGCAGATTATATTATAAATATTGAATAAGTCATTTGACATATTGATTTTAATTCCATTTTAAATTAGTATATACTTAGCTACCTTTCTTACCACACTTTATCTTTATAATTTTTATTCTATGAGACATTATTTAAGTGATTTGGAACTGTTCAGTTTCTCACCAGAGACCCAGAGCATGAGGAACACAAAGACCTGGGTCTTTGAAGTCATCTTGCTGCTTTGCCTCCTGGTCGAGCTCAGACCTCCTTGGAAAAGCATCATTTATACCTGAGAAGCAAGGCTGGCCCTGGAGGAGCCTATGAAAATTCATATGTAAATGAGGAAACAAACTACATGGGTAATGTATTATGAAAGTATCTGATCAAATCAAGAACCAGAGGGCCGAGGATTTACCTCAGTGGTTCTGGTGCCTGCCTGGCAAGGGCAAGGTCCCAGATTCCATCCCCGATAACCACATACAACAGCGCTGGGTGTGAAGACTCAGGCCTACCAGCAGTCAGTACCACATACCACAGAGCTGGGTGTGGTGGCTCACGCCTGTAATCCCAGCACTTGGGAGGCAAAGGCAGGAGGATGGCTGTGAGTTCAAGGCTGAGCGCAGGTCCAGCCCAAACTACAAAGCAAGACCCTGTTTAAAAAAAAAAATCCTGACACCAAATTCAGAGTTCTCTGTGTAATTCATCCAGTTTTCCTTGTGTGATAAAAGGGTCAGATAAGAGCCAGCATCAAGATGAGGTTGACTGTGTTTTTGACCTTGATGGAATTGAACAAGCTGACTTCATACTTACGCCACTACTGCAAACTCTGATTATCACAAAGACTTATTACAGCACTTAGGAAACTAAGTCTATACAAAACGATCCAAAAATCAGGCTGATGGCTTCATCTGCCATCATCACAATGTTTTTGAATCACATACTTCTCCTTCTATAGCAATTTCTTTCAAACAAAACAATTCAGTCTGCATTTATCATCTCAGTTACTTGCCCAAGACCTGTGGCAATTCTGGCTCTTCTTGTAAGTCAGTAAAAAGCTCATATCTGAACTTGCCTGAGTATAAAAGGTAAACATTTTGAAAAGATTCAAGACAGCAAACCAGCTATTTCAGTATAGTTAAAGAAAAAAAATGTATTGTAAATATGGAGAAGTGGAAGGGTGGAAAGGAGGGAATGGAAATGGGAAAAAAAAAAAACAAGAACTAAGATGTATCATGTATAGGTACAAATTCCCAATGACAAAGGTGATCATTATGTACACCTAAAATGTACCAATACACTTGGGGGTTGGGGGATTTGGAAAATAAAAGAGGACTTTTAGAACTGTATCAGAAAGTGACAAGGGGCTGGGAATGTGGCTCAGCTGCAAAGCACCTGCCTGGCAAGCTTGAGATCCTGACTTTGACCCCTGGTACAAAAAGAAAAGAACAAGAAAGAGAAAGGAAGAAAGAGAGAAAGGAAAAAAGAAAGAGAGAGAGAAGGAAAGAAAGAAAGAAAAAGAAAGAAAGAAAGAGAAAATAGAAATATAACTGTTCAAAGGATGGGGAAATATCTTCAGATGAATTAAAGCCAATAGATCTTTTACAATTCAAAAAATTTTTAATGCAGACTTGCACCCCAGTTTTGATCACACCACATATAAAGATGAGAGTTTCAGGAGTAGTCATAACATCTGAAAAACGTAATAAAAGTGATTACTTTTTCTTATGCCTGGAAAATTTTATAATTAAGGGAAAATAGATAAAAGTAGAAGAAAGTGATCATCACTGCAGTAAATATCAAACACAGTAAAACATGTTCTACTAAATAAGAATCAAATTCTTTCCAAGACAGTGACACAGCGCTGATTCTCCTCACTGACCTGTGTGTTGAGTGGTTTCAAGTTGCAAGGACGTGGTGGGTTGAAAGGCCAATGTCCTTCATCAAAAGATGAGTAAGAAACACCTGGGCACTAATAAGACTACATTTCATTTTATTCTTATCGAGAGCAGGCACATTCAGTTGTTCTGTGTTCCCTTGTTCTGACTCTGTCCATGCTGAAGGGCAGAAGGAAAAGAAAACACAGAGTGGACATGAGTGCCCATGGTCCATTGCTTTAGGGGAAAAGACTTGAAAGATCTAGGGTAGGAAAAGCATCAAAAATATTCTTCATTTATCACCTGTCCTATTTCATTAAAATGAAAGCTTTATAAGAATCCATGGTGGTGACATCTTAAGTAAGAAAATCCTAAAATTATAAAACACATGGTGAACACATACATTACATTAAGAATTTCCTATTTTGTAGTTTGCATGTTTTACTCAGGCAAGCCAGAAACACAAACAGAGCTGTCCAGGGGAAGTGAAGTATTTGGAAGTTTCAGCCTCAAAAGCAGCTGCCTGGGGAGGTTTTTGTTCAGAGCAATAGCACTGTGGGAGGAAGCTCTATACTATGCTGACAGTAATAGATCCCGGCATCCTCAGCCTCCACAGGGTTGATGATGAGGGTGAAGTCGGGACCAGACCAGTCTCCACTGAACCGTTCTGGGACCCCAGAGGCTCGATTGAATTCTTGATAGATCAGCAGTTTGAGAGGTTTCCCTGGCTTTTGTTGATACCAGTGTATCATTTCAATTCCAAATTTATTCACACTCTCACTGGCCTTGCAGGAGATGGTGGCCTTCTCTCCTGGAGACACAGTCAAGGAGGCTGGAGACTGAGTCAGCACAATGTCTCCAGTGGACCCTGGAATGATAAACACACACAGCCATCACTGAGACCATCCCAGTGTGCCAGGGACACCAGTTCACACATGCACTGGTGACACTCTGACTCAACAAAGAGAAAAGCTGGGTTGGAAATTAAATCTTACAAAGTACATTAATTTAATGACCAAGAACCCAAAGAAGCAGAGAAATGGAGACCACAGTGAGTATATCCAATGCTTGCTTCACCCTCACCTGGAACCCAAAGCAGCAGCACCCACAGGAGGGCAGCCTCTGACCCCATCTCTGACTGCTGAGCTACACACCCCTCCTCCTGGGCCCTCGAATCTGCTTTTTAAAAGCCTTTGCACAGGCTGGGCCACAGTCTCAGGATATAATATGCAAATCAGCTAGAGAAATTTTACTTGCTGTTCAATGGCAACACCTACTTTTGCTCCCCCAACAAGCCTTGAGGTTAGAAAAACCTTCCAAGTATAGCTCATGCACAACCCAAGGGAGGCGGTGACCTGTTCCAGGGACTCCCAGCCACCTAGTCCAACAGAGTTGCTGAGTGAAGTGGAGCACTCTAGATTCTGTGCTATACACAATCAAATTACCTCGGAAATTCTTTTAATTTCTAAGACCACACTTTTATATCATGTCAAATGATAACACAAAGGTTGAAGAAAAATTAAAATGTGTGTCTAAATTTAATTATCAAAATAAAGATGCATTGTCATAAATCCCCTTCAAAACACAAGGTCTGCAATCAAACATGCATTCTGCAACCTTCTTGCAGTTCTAGAGTCTTCTCTGTCTCTACCACATATGATAAGAAGTGTGGTGAATGCACTTCAGACTGCAATGCAGTGATAGGCAGGCTCAGAAAAGAGTGCTTATGTTGTGTCAGCATCCACTGACTTCACAATACCTGGCACTATGAACTGTCTGGCTCCTCCTCAAGTGGAAAATGATTGCAAGAGGTGAATTTGAATATTTGAAAATATTCAGGACACTGAGGCAGCTACAACACTCCAACTAGGAGTCTTTATGAGAAGAACGTTCAAAATGGTGTCAGCAAATGGCAAGAGAACTCATAGCAGAGGAAGCACTCTGACGGGATTCAGAGCAATGGGTCCTTCATGATAAAAACATTTTTCTTTAATTAAATATTCACCCTATGTTTATCACACCTCATAAACTTCAGCTTGAAATTGTCATCAATGGAAAGAAGTAGTGTACTAAAACAGACAAAAGCACTGTTCTATTTCTAATGGAGAATAATCTTCACCTCCTTCAGGAAATGGTTTTTAAAGTGAATCAATAAACATTTACTGATATGGAAAGCGTAAGGCATATGACTATGGAACAGAAAAGCATAGAGACTATATGTGTATGTGCACTTGTTTCAGGCTAAAGTAGGTAGGTCTGTGGTTCTGCTCAGTGTCAAAACCACTGGCTGCCCCTGCAGACAGCAGAGTCGTGTCACTGGATCTAATTCCTCATGGAGAACACTCACCACGGGGTTCCTTGACTAGGTACACGGGCAGGCTCTTCCTGAGGAGAAATCTCAAGACCCAGCCAGCCTCGTCGGCCAGTCCTCAGGGTCACCTACCCTGGGTTTGTAGTTTGGAGAAATGAATCAGGCACATTCAAGGATCAACCTTAGTTCCCAGACTGGAGGGCCTGGGAACTGAGTAAAGCTCATCCACTACTTCAAGCTTCAGGGCAGGGAGGGCAAGCACTGGTGAACCCTAATCTAAACCTGTAGGGGGAGCCCGAGTGCGCATTTCCTCAGCAGAGCCTGCCATCCAGGATAAATGGGACAGACACTTTCACCATCAAAGATTTTTCTTTCCCCACTTCAAATACGAGAGAATACGAACCTTGTACTTAAAGAATATTAAATACAATACCTTATGTAGAACATAAGTAATACTGTTATGCTTGGAAATTGTTGTTGCTTTGCTTTTAAATACAACTCATTTTATACAGTCCAATTAACTAAAAGAAAGAGAATGGTGAAGAGTTATTTGCATGGCCTTGAAGTTATAAAGGAGGAAAATACCACAAGGGAATTTTGATTCTGCAGAAATTAAAATTTAAAAACAATTCTGAAGATTTTGTCAGTTCCACCAAAGTATTTATTTTTTTGCTGAATAATTCATAGCAAGAACTTTCTGAGCCCTACTTAGTTTTCCTCACAAAATAAAGAGTTTGTATTAGATTACTTCTAGGATCCCTTTTATAACATGCCTAGGACATTCTCACTGTGACCCTGAAACATCCTACTTACATTCCAAGATTTTACCAAAAAAGAATTGATTCATAGAAAGGAAGCAGAATATGTACACAAGCATTCATTATCTGAGCGACAATGGGACCTGAACAGAGTAATGCTGTCATACCTACTGCCTTCCTCCCCTTATGCTAATCAGCTTTTCCTTACTGGCCACACAATGTAACTGAGCGAGTGAATGCCGTCGGAGCTGTGTACTGCATAAAAGCCCCTTCCTGCAGTCCTTGCATATGGAACAGAGTTCCATGCAGGGCTATCATCCAGCCAGATGTCACTGAATGCTGCGGGCTGATCAGAGCTCTGGGGACACTTTGAGTTGTCTCTGATGATTTCCTTTTCTGGCCTAGGATCAGACTTTCTCTCCTAGTCAGAACCCAGCCATTGGGCCTTCTGGCAACTGTCTTATCACTCTACAGGCACCAAAATCTTTTTTCCCTAATGATTATTAACTGACTCTATACTTGTCATTAAAGTCTTAGGAAAATACATTGCTCTCAAGCCACCTCTGGGTATTTTCTTTGGAATATCATGAATCAGCCACATGGCTGAATATACCTGGACTGTGGATGAGGTACTTTCCCAGTGCAAAAACCCTGAGTGAATTTGAATTTCTTGAGATTTCAAGTCCACAGCCCTGAACCAATACACAATTTCCAGAATACAAGTGGATGTGCTGTGAGTGAAGAAGTGAGAAAATCTACACCTCCTACACTGATTCCTGTGTTCACTGCTTTTGTTTCCATTGTCAATGATGCTGCAGTTGAGGGTGACTTGCTCCACATGAGAAACACCTGCAAAGCCTGGATGTTGGGTCAGCAAATTTCTGCTATGTATGCAAAAAAGAAAAGAAAATCTCAGTGAGAAAATGCAGGAAGGTTCCTGAATATATGAATATGCTTTTATTAGGAATGACTTTGAACTAACTTTAATCCAATAGTGTATATATAAAGACTGATGAGAGAATTTCATATTGTTAGTGTAGAACAGTCTAGTTTTTGTATTTTAATTCTTATGAAAGAATTTCTTAGTGTGCTAGTTGACTTTTATATCAATACCAAGCCAAATTAAAAAGAGAAAAAGTTTGTTTTGGCTCCTGTTTTCTGAGTTTCAAGCCTATGATTGGTGGATTTGTTTGGGTCCCCTGGCGAGGTGGAACATCATAGAGAAGGGTGCAGTGGGACAACAGATCACAGCTTGGAGACTGGGACATGGACAGAAAGATGGCGGGTTGTGTTGCATTATCTCTCTTAAATTCTCCACCTCTTCCAGGAGGTTATACTGAAAACAAAGCCTTTAGCCCATGCTCCTGTGGTAGGTGCTTATCCCTTAACTCAAGTACATGTGCTGTGTTTCCTTTATAGGATCCAAGAATTGAAAATGGAAAAGGCTGGAGATAAAGCATTCTCACTCACCTGCAGGGCTATGGTTTCCCCCCCACCCACCTTTGTTCTCTGTTCTCACTGGAACCACAGGTGCAACTCCTGAAACTGAGAGGGAGAGAGTTCCTTCATCTTACACTTTGATCCATGGTTGGCGGGATGCGAGATGGAAACAAGATGTCAGAGGAACATGACAGAGTAAAAGGCACTCAACCCGTGATAGCTGAGGAGCAGAGAGAAAGGGAAGGACCCAGGGATAAGTATCTAGGAGGCCATTTCCCTGTGACACTCATCCAATAAAGCCTGTCTTCCTAATCACACATTTAGCTCTGAACATACACACAGATGAATCCATTGTCGGTGACGGCACCTGCATGATAGAGTTAGTGTACAAAAGCCCACCTCTGAGTAAATGAACACTTCAGGGGATGGTCCAGATCTACAAAACAGCTCCACCCACAAAACAGCTCTTCTCTGACCTATTTATTTCACTTACAAGGATGTCTTGAAGGTACATCCATTTGAGTATGAATGACTCAGTCTTACCATTTTTAAAAATAGATCACAGATGTGTATCACATTTTTTCTCTGGTATGAGAAAATTAAGATGTAATTGAGTTCTAGTATATAGTAGATATTGTGAATTAGAAAATATTTAAAAGGAAATAAGGTATAGGGGTAAATAATGCAAAAAATGTGACAGTAATAAAAAAGAAAACAAAGCTTAAATATATAGGGGGTGGGGGTTATCAGGTGAGTGGGGAAATGGGATAAAATGAGAATCAAGTCATGTCATATACTAGTACAACTCTTAATGTTGAATGCAATGATGATGTGTATATATAATGTACCAATAAAGATTTGAATTTAAAAAGCTTTTCTCTGAAGAAGATAAAACTTCTAAGACAGATGGAAGAGATAAGCAAGATGAAAGAAATAAGGGCTCTGACTATAGATTTTAGGAGCTAAAGGATTGAACTCTGTATCTCTAAAGTACAGTTCTTAGTGCACAGCTGATTTGCATGTGCCCTGAGCACCGCCCACTGCCATGAAGTTGTCTTATTAGTCTGCTTGTGGGTGTGCAGGAGTCAGTCTCAGTCAAGACACAGCATAGACATGAGGGTCCCTGCTCAGCTCCTGGGGCTCCTCCTGCTCTGGATCCCAGGTGAGGGGGACAGTGCTGGTCACCGACTCAGCCTTGTGGGGATAGTGCTGGACCTCAAGGAATTCCTTTTGTAATGTGATTAATTATATGGATATTTGTTTTGTGTTCTATTCTCAGGTGCCAGTTGTGACATTCAGGTGACGCAGTCTCCAGCCTCCTCTTCTGCAGCTGTAGGAAATACAGTCACTATCACTTGCAAGGCCAGTGAGCACATTGGCTATAGCTTAAATTGGTATCAACAGAAACCAGGAAAAGCCCCTAAACTACTGATCTATGCTGCAGATGAATTAGCATCTGAAGTTCCATCGAGGTTCAGTGGCAGTGGATCTGGAACAGATTTCACTCTCACCATCAGTGGCCTAGAGGCTAAAGACGTTGGAACTTATTATTGTCAACAGGGTAATAATTCCCCTCCCACAGTGATACAAGCCATGACACAAACCTGCCAGGGAAGCAGAAGCATGAGGCCCAGCTGGCCCAGCTGCTCCTCCTGTGGCTGCCACCTGCTGAGATACTTTTCAAATACAACCACCATTTGATTGTCATTGAAAGGTCTTTGTAAAAGGAGGTAGGAAAGATCCTTTGCATCTGAACTTTCTCCTGCTCATCCATACTAACACATTACACAGTGCCTTTCCTGATTTCATTCCAGATGTAGTACACTGCGTAACTATAACATCTGCGGGCTATAACATCACTTGGGATTAATGTAGTCAAAGTGAAACCACTGTACACATTTTAAGCAGAAAGTGATTTGATACAGACATTTGGGATCCAAACTATAGCCACTGAAAAGCTGAGGGGATGTACAGGTACAAATTCTACATGATGAAAGTAAACATTATGCATATGTAAAATGTAACCATAAACTTGATCAATTAAAATGTATAATACTAATAAAAATAACAATTGACTAATGAAACCTTTTTAAAAGCTTAGGGACATGAGTAGGCAGGGAGATGCTACTGCAAGGAGTCTCTGGTGCTCCCACAGCCCCTCTGCCCTAAGGGGTAGGCTCCTAACTGCATGGAGCTCAGACCTGTCCTGAGAGCACAAGTGTGTGCTGCTGTTACTTGCAGCTGCCCACAATATCTTCTTCATGGTTCTTCTCATCACTGGAACAAAACATCCATCCACATACACTGACTCACTGATGTAGTTAGAAACAGGATGGCAGATGTACATGGCACGAGGAAGGGCACTCAACCCATGGCATCCAGGAAGTAGAGAGAGGACAGGATCTGGAGATGTGTGTATCTCCAGGTCACCCCCTGTATCATCCAGGAAGGTCTCACCTCCATTCAGCTTCTGAACACATGAAAGATTAAAGCCAATGTGCAGTACAGTAATGCCCAAGATAAAGTGACATCCAAACACACAGCTCTGAACACATATGCTGGGGGGGGTGCATTCTACCTCTACACATGACACTCAGAGAACTGCCCTTCCTTCAATGAAAAAGAAAAGTTGATAAAACTAATTCATGAGATAAGGAAACTAGAAGTAGTTAGTGCTCTGTGAGATGAAGATTTTTAGGAGCTGAAAGATGCAAATCCCCGCTGTCCATATGGACTTTATAGTACGCAGCTCTATGGCAAGATTTCCAGTGATACTGTAATTCCATTAGAGGAATCAGTGCTTCACTCCAACAGAAGAAAGCAACATAAATGGAACATACATGTGTCGTGAATTTTCTTAATGTTCTGACACATACACATAGTGAACGTGGCAAGAATTCAGAGCAGATAGCCCTCCGTAATAAGGTCTATATTCTATATTGTCTATATTACTAGGTCAGTTCTTTCAATACTAAGACTTCTCATGCAGACAACACATTAACTCTAGGCAGAAAATTGTGGAAAGGAAGGAAAAAAAGTGATACAGAGAGAGAAGAACAGTAAGTTCTTATCAGAACTTATCAGAACAGTAAGTTCTTATCAGTTCTTATCAGTAAGTTACTTAACAGTAAGTATCTTATCAGAACAGATAAGAGAAGAACAGCTTATCAGTTACCAGGGAGGATGATGGGAGCTGAGGCCAGTCTGGACCCACAGAGACAGTGCGTGTGGAAGCTGGAGCACCTGTCCTCTCTTCATGTGCTCATCCACTGCACCCTGGGACACTCGCTCCACGGTCTATGATCTGCTCCGGATTCTCCGCCATCTACACAACTTCAGAGAGCGCAGTGAAGAACCCATAAGCTGGGCAGCATCAGCAGAAGCACAGTGAGGCTGAAAGACTAAGGGTAATAACAGCGACTGGTGTCTCCACACAGAGGGAAGTTGTGCACTCGCTCTTGATGCAGAGCTCTCACCTCATCCTGACGGGTCAGTGTGAGCAAGTTCACTTGAACCTCAAGCCCCAAGATAAGCTACAGGACATTTGTGACAGGGTTTGCAGATGTGGCTCCTGACCTGTGAGGGGTGGAGTTAGAGTGAGGAAAAAGATGGGGAAAGAGAGCAGGTACCTGAGGAATACTGACTGTGTGACCTGGGTACGCACAGGAATAGTGACTACTTCACTGGCTTAGTGGACAGTAATATCCCACCCTCAGACCCACAGAAACTGCAAATGCACTTTATGTGAGAAACTGCAGATTCCTCTGCAGATTTAAAGTAAGCATTTTTAAATGATGATATTATCCTTGGTTAAATATTTGAAACTTAGGTCTAATTCCAAGTGTTATAAGAGACAGATAGGGGATTGTACAACACAAAAAAGACAGACTTACAAATGAGAGAGAAGAAACTGGATTAGCCCCAGGTAAGGAGAGCCCCAGCCCCAGGGTGTGGCAGAAACATGGAGCTCACTCTCTCCTAGGGTGCCATGCCCCTGTGACACTCATCAAAGAAGGCCTGACCCCCTAACCACACATTCAGTATTCAAACACACAAAGATGGATCCACTATGGATTTTAGTGACCCTATGATAAAATAAATCTATAAAAGTCCACCTCTGAACACATGAACATTTTGAAGAACAGTGTAGATCTAAACATAACACCCAGAAAAGAGCTCTTCTCTGGAAAAGGTAAAGTTCCAAGGCAGATACATAAGATAAGAAAACTGGAAGAAACTAGTTCTTTATGAGGTATAGTTTTTCAGAGATAGTGGATGAGAATTTTCTTTGAAAAGTACATTTCAGAGCACACAGCTGATTTGCATGTGCCCAGAGCACAGCACCGCCCACTGCCCTGAGGACTCTTCATAGGCTGCTCACACCCTGTGCAGGACTCAGTCCCAGTCAGGACACAGCATGAATATGAGGGTCCCCACTCAGCTCCTGGGGCTTCTGCTGCTCTGGATCCCAGGTGAGGATGACAGCATTGGGGATTTTCCTAGCACAGCATGGTCAGTGCTGCTTCTCTTGCAATATGATTTATTTTGTACACATTTCTTCTATTGTTTTCACTGTCAGGTGCCAAATGTGACATCCAGATGACCCAGACTCCAACTTCACTTTCTGCTGCTGTGGGAGACACAGCCACCATCACTTGCAGGGCGAGTGAGAGCATTGGCTATAGCTTAAGTTGGTATCAACAGAAACCAGGAAAAGCCCCTAAACTTCTGATCCATGCTGCAGATGAATTAGCATCTGGTGTTCCATCGAGGTTCAGTGGCAGTGGATCTGGAACAGATTTCACTCTCACCATCAGTGGCCTGGAAGCTGAAGATGCCGCAACTTACTACTGTATGCAGTATAATAATTTCCCTCCCACAGTGATACACGCCATAACAAAAACCTCCACAGGAAGCAGAAGTGCCCAGGCTGCCCCTCCTGCTGTGGCCACCTGCTGAGAGCACTTGTTGAATATAAGCAGGATTTGACAGAAAAAGACGGGTCTTTGTGGAGGGAGACAGTGAGGCTCCTTTGCAGCCTAACTCTTTCTTCTGCTCATCCCTGAGAGGAGGATTCACAGTGCCTCTCCTGATGTCATAACGAACTGGGTAATGTGTAATAGGAAGAAAATGTGCAAACAGGAAAAGGTAAAGAGTGGGTAGGGGAAAGTGAAGAAAGGAAAGGAAAAACTTGATAGGAATAAAAGGAAACAAAGCTTATGTATATAGCAAGGCAGTGTTGTAAGGAGGGCAGGGGAAAGGGGAGAAATGAGAATCAAGATTGTCGTGTACAAGTTATCAATATTAAATTTGATCAAAATCTAAGTACAAAATGTACCAAAAGAATCAATTCTCAAAAGAAATAATAATTTTTGACACACTTTTTTTTTTCAGTAAAGAACTATAGGAGAGGTACCTCAGTTAGTGCTTTTTCCACCGAATTAATAACAAGACCCTCTTCCCCAAATTTGAATTCTAAGAAAGCAAATAGAACACACACACAAAAAAACCCCAAATTTGATATACTTAAAATACTATGTGGTGATATCACCTGGGATTTATACAGTCCAACAGAAGCCACTGTAGATAGTTCAAGCAAAAGTTGGTTTAAGACAGCCACTTTGGTCCTAAGCCTTTAAAGGGCTTAGAGGCATGTACAGATATGAAGAATCTGATCATTATGCATATCCAGCTTTTACCAATAAACTAGTCAATTAAAAATGTATTGTACTAATGAAAAGTAAAAATTGAATAATACAGAACTTTTAAAAGGCTCAGGGGGACTGGTATCCAGAGAAGTTGCTACTGTAAGGAAGCTCTGGTGCTCCCCTGAGCTCCTCTGCAAAAACACAGAGGCTCCTAACCCATGGGGCTCAGAATGCGCTGTTCTTGCTGGCAGCAAATGCCTTACTGGGGATTGTTTTCACCACTGGGAAAAACTACTCCACATGTACAACTTGAAGTAGGAGATGTTTATTTTGACTCAAAGAGTTATTCCATGTTACGATGTCTTGAACACAGAAAGAGGATGGCAGGTGCACCTGGCAGAGGGAAAAATACTCAACGCATGGCAGCCAGGATTCAGAACTAGAAGGAAGGATCTAGAGACAAGAATGTCATCCAGGGGGCCATGAATTTAGCTCAGTGGTTCTGGTGCCTGTCACACAAGTGCAAGCGCCCAGTTTTGATCCCCAGTAACCACATACAACAATGAAGGGCATGGAGGCTCACACCCACCAGCAATCAGTACCACATACCACAGTGCTGGGTATGGTGGCTCATGTCAATAATCCCAGCACTTGGGGGGCAGAGGCAGGAGGATTGCTGTGAGTTTGAGGCTGAGCTCAGGGCCAGCCTGAACTACAAAGCAAGACCCTGTCTCAAAAAATATGAACAAATAAAAGGATGAACATGAGTTGAATGAATAGGAAATGCCTTTTTTGCATTTTGATTGTCAAACAGAAGGAACAACATTTGCCAATTTGATCCATTAGACTGATCAGGCAAGTTCAGATTTCAGCTTTTTGAGAAACAGCAACAGGAAAAGTAAATCTGTTGTCTATCATTAAAATCCTGATATAGCTCAGTGGTTCTGGCGCCTGTCTTGCAAGCGCAAGGGCCCAGGTTCGATCCCCAGTAATCACATAACAATACTGAGGGTGGAGACTCACCCCAGCAGCAACCAGTACCACATACCATAGTGCCGGGCGTGGTGGCTCATGCCTGTAATCCCAGCACTCCTCAGGAGGCAGAGGCAGGAGGATGGCTGTGATGAGTTTGAGACTGAGCTCAGGGCCAGCCCGAACTACAAAAGCAAGACCCTGTCTCAAAAAAAAAAAAAAAAAAAATCCTGACACCACATTCACAGTTCTTCACATAATTCATCCAGTTTTTCTCATATGATAAATGTGTCAGAGAAGAGGTAGCATCAGGATGAGGTTGTGTCCTTGATGGAATTGGACCAGCTGACTTCACACGTAGGCAGCCAATGCAAACTCTGAATATCACAAAGACTTATTAGAGCTGTTAGAAAATGAAGTCTGTAGTAAATAAGCCAAAACTCAGGCTGATGGCTTCACCTTCCACCATCGCAACACTTTTGTTTCACAACCTGGCCATGGTGCAGCAAATTCTTTCAAGCAATAGCAATATAGTCTAGATTCATCATCTTGTTCACTTGAACAGTCCAGGGCTATTTTTGGCTCTTTGCTTAAGTCAACATGACCATGAAAGGTAAATAATTTAAATCAGTTCAAGACAGTGACACAGCCACATTACCACAACTAAAGAGAACTTCTAAATCTGCTTCAGAAAGTCACAGAGAGATGAATGTATTCAAAACAAGAGACAGTATTTTGGAATGAATAAAAGGTGATAGGGCTGTTACACTTTAAGGTGTTTTTATGTGGATATGCACTGTGGCTTCTGATCACACCCTGTATGAGAGATTATCAGAACAGTCTTAACAGATCTGAGAGACAGAGGAAAACAATTATTCTCCTGTGCCTGAAAAATATCACGAATAAGGGAAAATGTAGAAAAGCATAAGAAAGCAATCACCACCGAAATTAACATTAAACATAACAAAAGATGCTCTACTAAATGAGAATTAAGTTTATTTTCCCACTTGCTGACATAGAGGTGATTCTCCTCACTGACCTGTGTGTGAGTGGTCTCCAGTTGCAGGGCTGTGATGGGTTGAAAAACCAAGGTCTATCACCATGAGATAAGTAGAAAGAAATCCAGGCATTAGTAAGACCACATTTCACTTTAATTTCCAGGGAACATGCATGTTAGTTACACTGAGTGTTCCTTCTCTTTTTAACTGTGTCCATGCTGAAGGGCTGAAGAACAAGGAAACACAGTAGACATGGGTTTCTATAATACAGAGCTTCAGGGGAAAACAATTAAAAGAAGAAGGAAAGAAAAGCATCAGACATGTTTTTGGGTTTTTTGTTTGTTTTTTTTTGTTTTTTTTTTTTTTGGCTTATTATCAGCCTTCCCTCATCAAAATGAAAGTTTCAGAAGAATTTGTTACTATGAGGTCTTAAATTTTAAAAAATCATGAAATAATAAAATACATAGCATCACAAATACATCAGATAAGAACTTTCCAGTTCATAGTTTGACCTCTTTAACCCAGTAAGCCTAGACACCCAAATGGAGCTGCGTGGAGGAAATGAACCACTTAGAAGGTTGAGGCTCAGTGAACAGCTGCCTGGGAGGTTTTTGTTCAGAGCTATACCAACGTGGGAGGAAGCTCTATCCCCTGCTGACAGTAATAGAGCGCAGCATCCTCGGCCTCCACTGGGTGAATGGTGAACGTGAAGTCTCTTTCTACCCCATCCCCATCGAATCTGTGCGGCACCCCAGACTCCTGATGCAATGCGTTGTAGATCAGCAGTTTGGGAGGTTGTCCTGGCTTTAGTTGATACCAGTGCATCAGTGCAATTCCAAATTTATTCACACTCTCGCTGGCCGTACAGGAGATGGTGACCTTCTCTCCTGGAGACACCGTTAAGGAGGCTGGAGACTGAGTCAGCACTATATCTCCCATGGAGCCTGGAATGATAAATACACACAGCTGTCACTGAGACCGTCCCAGTGTGCCAGTGACAATGGTTTGCACAAGTAAAGGTGGCATTTTGATTAGCTAAAATCAAAAGGTGGTTTGGAAACTTGAAATTTACAAAAATGTCTTAATTCTAGTGACCAAGAACCCAGAGAAGCAGAGAAATGGGGACCACAGTGAATGTATTCAATGCTTGCTTCACCCTCACCTGGAACCCAAAGCAACAGCACCCACAGCAGGGCAGCCTCTGACCCCATGTCTGACAGCGGAGATACACACGGCTCCTCATGGGCCTTGGAAGCTGCCTTTAAAGAGGCTTTGCACAGGCTAGGCCCCTGGCAAGATGCAAATCAGCTCAGGGATTTGCTTGTTCTCAGACTGGCACCTGCTCTTGTCCCATCAGTCCTGCAGAGCAGAGGTTAAAAGAGACACATTCAGGTGCAGCTTGTGCATGTCATGAGAAAGGTCATGGCCTGTCGCAGTGAATTCCAGCCTCCTAGCTGGTCAGAACTGCCAGATGAGGGAAGACACTGGCTGCTGTGCCATTAGGATACACCTGGAAATTCTTTTAGTCCCTAAATCTCAAACTATGTATCCTTCCAAGATTTTGATTGAAAACTACAATGTGTTAAAATTTAAAGGATTGTAGCAGGAGCTATATTTCCAGGAAGCTTCTGAAGTATAAATATCCTATCTTTTCTCTGATATGAGAAACTGAAGATGTAAATGAGTTCTAGAATGTATGATAGATATTGTGAAATACAAAATATTCAAAGGGAAAAGAAGTAGGGGTAAATAATGAAGGGAAAGAAAAATGTGATGTTTTTAAAAAAGGAAACAAAGCTTATATAAGGGCAGGGCTGTAAGGTGGACAAGGGAATGAGAAAAATGAAAATTAAGTCATTTCATGTACTGGCACAAATTGTCAATGTTGAGTGTGATCATGATGTGTATATAAAGTGTACCAATAAAGATCAAAATCTAAGTTTTAAAAAAATCTTTGCTTCAAACATGCATATTACATCATACTTATCACACTCCGAAGTAGTCCTAGTAGTACTTGTGTGGCTTTCCTAAATATAATTAAAAATGTAATGAATCTGCTGCAGAATGTCATCTAATCAAGAAGCAGGTTTGTAAACAGATTATAGTGAGTCTTTGACCACCAGGTTCATAAGAACTGGCACTATGTGATTTCTGCCTCTACTGCAAATCCAAAACGGCCATGAAAAACCCTGGAAATGACTGAAGACTAGGAGTCAAACACAAAAACACAACTGGAGACCTAGAGAAAAGACTTACAGAAAAGCTGTGATAAATAGCATGTGTTCAAAGCAAGGGAAACTGGTTTCAAGGACATTAATGTCCATCTGTGTTTGCTATAATACATGTTTTCTTTGATTTCAAAGAGAGATACACTCTCTTTTTGTATCTAGCCACATATATCAGCTTATGACCACTGTCAGAAAGAGAAAAAACAGTTTTCTAAGGAAAAAAGAATGGTGGCTATTTTAATTGGCAGTGATGTCAACATCTTTGAGTAAATAGCTTTTAAGTTGATTCTATAAATATCATCAAGAGCTGGACTATGATTGTGAAGATGGAACTCAGATAAAAGCTCAGGGACCACACTAATAATGGACCTTGCCTCGCTTTCCATCTTCCTGGCACCAAAACCACTTAGAACCCACCCAATGTCCTTATACAGGAGGAGTCATTCCACAGATTATTGTTCTTAACAGAGAATAATCAGCCCTCAACTTTTAGTTCATTCATTTTTCTTGTCATTGAAAAAGACCTGAGGCACCTGTGTTATGTGACAGAAATGGTTTCCTAAAGACACTGGAAAAGGCTTGATGCTAATGTTAGATTGATTCTAGACTACCCCATGAACAGCATGATTTCCATTTTAAAACAGCTGGGGAGGATTTGAGTACAAAGAGCTCCTGTTTTCTCTAAATGTTAAAAACCTAGTAAAGTTTCCACGTTAATATATTCATGGGCAAGTCCTTATGTTGGGTATCATAGATTTTTTTAAGTATAATACACAGCCCAACAGAGCCAGTGATGCAGAGCCAGTGATGGCAGCACTTACAGTTTTGCCATAACCTGGAATTGAAACAATAGGAAAAGGACTACTCAGGAAGAAGAAAGGGAGAAGAGCTTCAGGAGTAAGGACAGATAAAATCACGAAGATGACATAGAATAAAGCAAGGAGCTACATCAGGGTCTGTGGAGGGAGGAGCCAGCTCCACAAGCACTGTCTGACCCCAGGGAGGGTACCGGCTCCCGGGATAAAAGATGGCTGAGCAGTGCCCATCCAGGAGTGACCAGTGGTTATCATACACAGTGGACTCACCATGAGGATCTACTCTAGAAATGACTCCTCTTGCATGGTGGGCTCGCTTTGGGGAAGAAATCCACTGTGACTCTCATCACGCCACACCTCAGATTGGTGTAACCAGGAGCCATTTTGAGAGGGGTTTATCATTTGAGACTGAGCTTCTCTGGGGACGAGAAAACACAGAACAACTGCTTTTAGGGTCCCTCAGAGTATCACAACATGGGGAGAAAGCAGGGAGAGAAAGAAGAAATGGTCATAAAGAGTGGTGCGTGGAGCTGCAGGGCCTGGAGGAAGTGTGAGCAGGAAGAACTCTGAGATGAGGACTTGTGCAGGTGTCCCATGCGGTGTTCTGAGGGGCTGCAGCAGAAAGACCTGCTTGGTTACCCTGGCTGCTTCCTCCTGTAAAAACTCAGGACTCTCTTTGCTTTCCCCACACCCAATATATTTAGGGAAGTAGTTCGGCTCATGCGTTTGCCACATCCTGGTGCATAGACATGAGTCTCTGGAGGCACTGGGTCACCACGCCACATACCAGTGGCGTGACTACTGCAGTGACTACTCAGGATTCACACAAGGAAATACACAAACACTCACAACCTATGGAGTGAATACAGCCCTGAGACAGATAACAGGCTATTGATGGGCTCTGCCATGGGTCAGACACAGAGACAGCCTGGTACTTGCTGAGGAGCTCGCCATGTGAGACTCACTGTCATTTCCTCACATCTGGTCACCTCCAGCTCTACAGCTCCTGAAGAGAAATTTACCCATCTGAGCACCTCAGTGATGAACAAATTTGTGATTCACAGTAGTTTCTTTTTTATTGTTTTTTTTTTCTGTTTCTTATTTGTTTTGTTTTTTTATTTGTGTTACATTTGCCTTGCCTGTTATCTACTTCTTTCCTTTTTTTTTTTTTTTTTTTTAGGTTTTTTGAGACAGGGTCTAGCTTTTATGGTTCAGGCTGGCCCTGAGCTCAGCCTCAAACTCACATCACAGCAATCCTCCTGCCTCTGCCTCCCTAGTGCTGGGATAACAGGTGTGAACCACCACACCCAGCACTGTGGTATGTGGTACTGGTTGCTGCTGGGGTGAGTCTCCACACCCAGTATTGTATGTGGTTGCCGGGGAATCGAACCGAGGCCCTTGCACTTGCAAGACAGGCTCCGGAACCACTGAGCTAACTCCCCAGCCCCTATCTATTTCTTTCTTAATAGAATGTTTTATTTCTTACTTTATTTCCTGGTTTTGCTCAGCTTATCTTCCATTTCTCTATTTTATTTGTGTTTCTTCTACTTATCTCTTCCCTCTACCTCATCAAATTTTTATTACTAATATTATTATTACTTGTAAAATATTAAATTTTGGCCTTTTCATATACTCTATTATTACTACTCCTGATTGTCGTCTATTGTTAATGATAGTAGCTGCTGCATTTCATTGGATTTCACTGTATTTCAATATCTACTTTGCCTTTGCATCATCATCATTACTGCAGTTTGATGTTTCCTCCCTGAGTTTTGCTGGGGGTCAAGCCATCCAGAAAAGACTGAATATGAAGAAGATAGAAATGGAAGACCTGTCCCACCCTAGATATGCTTGTCTCCACACAGAAACATAAGAAATATGAAAACAAGACCACATGGCCCTCCAGAGGTCAGTAACTTATCAAGAAAGAATGAAAAGCCTCCTTAAAAGCCTTGATAGAGCAGAAGACAGAATTTTAGGGCTTGAAGATACATTTGATGGATTATCATACTCAGACACTAGTAAGAAGAACAAACAATGAACAAACCATCTAAGAATTCCAGGACATAAGATAAAGACAAAACTAACAAATTTTTGTTGAGGAGGTTCAGCCTAAACACACAGGAAGTCTGTCCAATGAAATAATAGACAACTTCACAAGGAGTTCATCTTAGTCAGATTTCATCCCACCTTTTAGCAATTGTAATTATTTATTGAGTTTTAAGAATTCAATAATTCATAATTTTGAATGCATTGGTATCAGTTTTACTGAATTATTGACTTTTAAATATTAATTGATAATTTCAGTTTTTTTCATATGAAGGTGAAAGATTTATCGTTTTGAAACAGCACATACATAAACCCATCACTTCTCATTTCCTCCTTAAATCTAAATCATGACTTTTTAAAATATTTTTAAATCTTTATTGGTACATTACATAAAAGCATCATGATTGCACTCCATAATGGGGATTTTTACCAGTATAAGACATAACTTAATTCTCATTTTTTCCCATAGCCCTACCCACCCTACTGCCCTCCCATATACATAAAATTTGTTTCCTTACTTTTTTGTTACAATCTCATCATTTTTCCCCCTTCATCCTATTTTACATTGAGCATTTTCTATTTCACAATATATAATGTACAATTCTAGGACTCATTTACATATTTATTTTCTCATACCAGAGAAAAGATGTGATATGTACCTATCTGTGCCCTATTTACTTCACTTATGAGGATATCCTCAAGGTATGTCCATTTAAGTATAAATGATTCGAACTTATCACTTTTTATGGCAGAGTAGCACTCCATTCTGTAGAAGAACCACAGCTTTTTTATCCAGTTTCCAGCTGATGGACACTTGGGTTGTTTCCAAGATGTAGCAATCACAAATTGGGCTTCTATAAACATGGGTGCACATATGAATCATGACTTTTTTTTGAGACAGGATCTCACGTTTATAGTGCAGGCTGACCCTGAACTCAGCATTGAACTCACAGCAATCCTTCTGCCTCTGCGTCCCGAGTTCTGGGATTATAGGCATAAGTCACGACACCTGGCACTGTGGTACATGGTTCTGATTGCTAGTGGGCATGAGTCTCCATGCCTACTATTGTTGTATGTGGTTACCAGGGATTGAACCTGAACCCCTGCACTTGCAAGGCAGGCACTGGAACCACTGAGCTAAATCCCCAGCCCTATCGTGACTTTTGATTTAATTTACTTGCCATAATTACACTATTCACTGTACTTGCATTCTCATTAAGAAACATATATCACGTGTAACATTTAAAGATAAACTGCACTATGTTACGTATGCTACATTTCTGTGATCCTTGTACATTCTCACACATTAAATGGTGCAGGCAAGTGTGGCTCAGTGGTACAGCACTTGATTAGTTTGTGCGGGGAATGGGCTCGTTTCCTAGCTACACACACACACACACACACACACACGGGATCATATAAATAACAATGTTTTGAAATCCTGCTTTTTGAACTTAATGTTGTATAATAAATGGGTCACTACTGTAAAATTAAAATTTATCTTCAATAGTTGAAAAAGTTTCAAAATGTGGAAATATCTCTATTTATATATCATTTGTTAATGGGTATTCAGATATTTACAAATATCTACTAAATATAATTTTAGGTACATTGTTAATTTCCCTATATCTGGTAGGTTCTGGGAAGAGCATTTATATTTTAAATTTTGTAGCACTGATAGCCACATGAAGAAAGTACAGCACGCCCAGTTAAGAGCCATCCAAAGAATTAGTGCTCTCTGTTCCCAACAGCAGAGGACAGCGTAAAGCTCTGAAATTGTCCTGACCTTTGAGACCAAAATATTGCATCTTTTGGTTAGGGTTTTTGAGTAATAAACACCACAATATTTTTCTTTACTTTTTCAATGGGAAATTGTAAAAAAAATCAGAAAAAAGTTACCCAACCCTTCCCTAGCTTCCTCAAAATTTCATACTTTTTACAACTCTCAAAACCAAGAAACTCAAATTAGTGTAAGTTATAGTGTTGCTAGTTTTCACAAATTACATATGATCTCATTTTTGTGTTTTGTATGTGTACTTGTGGATATGTGCATGTAGCTCTGCACAAGTTCGTCTCTTTTATAACCTTGTGTAACCACTACTCTGGTCAAGATATTCAACTGTATCATCACACAAGACATTCTGGTTTCTCCCTTTTAGATCCATACACATTTTTTCTAGCTCTCAACTTAGAAACTACTATGTAGAAAGCACAGTTGAAGTGGGGCTCCATGGAACAGTAGAGCTTTGTAGTACAGTTTCAAATTGGGGATTGTGATGCCCACTGCCATAATCTTGTTTCCTAGAATTGCTTTTGCTAGTTTTAGTCTCTTGTGGTACCAGATGAATTTTTGAATTATTTTCTCAAGCTCTGTGAAATACACTGTTGGGATTTCAATCAGGATTACTTTGAATCTATACAGATTTGGCAGTATGGTCATTTTGACAATATTGGCTCTTCCTACTGAAGAACAAGTGATGTCTTTCCACTTTATATTTCAATATCCTTTTTCAATATCCTCTTCAATCTCATTTTTCAGAATACTAAAGTTTTCAGAATAGAGATCTTTTACCTCCTTTGTTCAATTGATCTCTAGATATTCCATTTTAGAGAGAAGCTATTATAAAGAGAATTGATTCTCTGATTTCTTTCAGTGACTCTATTGTTTGTGTAAACACAGGATATTGATTTTTGAGTATTGACATTGTATCCTGCTAGGCTACTAAATCTGGTGATTAAGGCTAGCAGTTTTTTGGTTGTTTTTAGAATCTTCTATGTAGAATATTATGTCATCACAAAATAATGACAGTATGACTTCTTCTTTACCTATCTTTATTCCTTCTATTTCTTTCTCTTGTCTAATTGCTTTGGCTAATATTTACAAAACTATATTGAACAGGAGATGTGATAGTGGATATTCTTTATCTTGATTTTATCATGAAAGGTTTCAGTTTTTGACCATGGAATATGATGCTGGCTCTTGGCTTCTCATAAACAGCTTTTTATCATTTTGAGATAAAGACCATCTATTCCAATCTTCTGTAGGATTTTAATAATGAATGGGTATTGGATTTTATCAAATGTTTTTTGTGCATTTATTCAGATAATCATTTGATTTTTTTCCTTCAGTCTCTTAAGATAGTGTATTATGTTTATTGATTTACATATGTTGAACCATCCTTCCATCTCTGGGATGAATCCAACTTGGTTAGGGTATATGATCTTCTTGATGTTCCTCTGTACTCTGTTTGCCAGTATCTTATTGAGGATTTTTGTCATCAATTTTCATAAGAAATATTGGCCTGTATTTCTCATTTTTGATTGAGTCTTTCTCTGCTTTTGGAATCAATGTATTAATGCTTCCAAAAATTAATTTGGAAATATTGCTTCCCTTTCAATTTCATTAAGAAGTTTGAGAAGTAGCGTTATTAACTCTTCTTTAAAAGTTTTCAAGAATTCAGCAGTGAAGTCATCAGGACCTAGACTTTTCTTTGTTGCTAAGTTTTGAATTACATTTTTAATTTCATATGTTGACACTGGGGTTTTTAGTATTTTTATATTATCTTCACTTAACTTGAGTAGTTCATAGGTATCTAGGAAGCTATCCATTTCTTCTGTAGCTCTACACAAATTGGTGTAGGCAAAAGTTTTCCATCTTTTGTAGTAAAGTTCTCAAAGTAGTTGTTTATTATCCTCTGAATTTCTGCTGCATCTGTGGTGATTTCCCCCTTTTCATTTCTGAATACATAGATTTGAGCTTTTTCCTTCTTTGTTTTGGCTAAGGGTTTGTCAATTTTGTTTATCCTTTTGAAGAACCAATTCCTCAATTCATTGATTTTTTTTATTGTTCTCTTAGTTTCCATTGCACTAATTTCTCTAATAATCCTTATAGTTTCCTCCGTTGTATGAGCCTTGGGTTTATCTTGCTTTTTTTCAAGTAGTTTGAGGCTCAACATTAATTGTTTATTAAAGCTCATTCTGTTTTCCTAGTATGGGCATTCACTACTATGAATTTCTCTCATAGAAATGTTTTCATTGTGTTCAGCAGATTCCTGTGTGTTGTATTGGCATTATCACTTTGTTGTAGAAACTGTTTCATTTCTTCTGTGACTCACCATTTGTTCAGGAGAGTATTGTTCAATTTCCATGTGTTTATGAGGTCCTTGAACTTTCTTTTGCTATTGATCTTCAATTTCAAGGCACTGTGGTCTGACAGTACACAGGGGAGAACTTCAATTTCTTTATATTTACTTAATAAGCATGCTCTGTGAAGCAGCATATGGTCTGTTTTGAAGAATAATGTGTGAGGAGCTGAAAACACATTTTCTGGGGTGAAATACTCTATAGATATCTATTAAGTCCGTTTGTTTAAAAGTCTGGTTCAGTCCAAGTGTTTCATTACTGATTTTTTTGTCCAATCAATCTATTTGTGACAGTGGGGATTGAAGTCCCTACTATTATTGTATTACTGTTTATCTGGCTTTTTGTGTCAATTAATATTTGTTTTATATAGTTGTGAGCACTAGAATTGGGTGCATAAATATTTATGAATGTCATTTCTTCCTCTTTGGTTGTTCCCTATATGAGGATAGAGTGTCCTTCTCTGCCTTTCTTAATCCATTTTGGCTTGAAATCTATTTCATCTACAAATAAGATAGTTACTCTTGCTTTTTTATAGTTTCCTGTCACATGGAAAATTGTTTCCATCCACTTACTATAGGTTTCTATATCAATTGGGTGTGTTTTCTCTAGACTGTATAATGTTGGATCTTGCTTTTTAACCCATTCTGCCAGTCTGTGTCTTTTAATTGGTGGATTGAGGCCATTAATACTAATGGTTATAATAGATATGTATTGATCTGGCCTTATCATGATGTTTTTCTGTTCTTGACTCTTTTATTTTTTGCTTTTCTCCCTTTCTATTTAGTCTCTTCCCTTGCCCAATGAGTTCACCCTGCTGGGTCTCATAAGTTTGTGAACTCATTGTCTTTCTCTAGGATGTTTTTAGAATGTTTTGGAGTGAAGGTTTTGTATTCTTGAAGTTTCCTATATGTTCTTTCTTCTGGAAGTATCTTATCTGCCCATTGATTTTGAAAGATAGTTTTGCAGGATATAACAATCTAAGTTGGATTTTTTTTTGGGGGGGGGAGTGGCTTGAAATATTTCACTCCAGAATCTGCTTGACTTAAGTGTTTGCTATGAGAAGTCTACTTTGATTCTGGTGGGTTTTCCTTGAATGTTGTTTGTTTGTTTTCTCTAAATACTTTAAATATTTCACTTTTCTGTTCAATTTCTGGAAGCTTGATAATTAGATGTGTAGGTGTAGTGTTTTTATTGTGGGTTTTTTTTTTAAATCATGGCCACTTGGAGTCTTATATGCCCCACTTACCTTTACATCAAATTCTTTATCTTTTCCTGTGACATTTTCTGCCATTTTACTTGTGAACAGTTTTGTTTTAATATATATCTTTTGCACTGTGTCCTGCTTCCTCACTGACTCCAATCAGTCTTATGTTATTCATCTTTGTATCATCTAGGAGTTGCTGGATTGATTTCTCATGGCTCCTTGCCTTTTTCCATAAATTATTCCTTTCCTGTTCACTGGCTGCAATTCTATCTTCTAGGTCTGATATCTGTTCTTCACATTCATTCAATCTATTTTTCAAACATTCATTGGAGTTTTTCATCTCTTGGAAGTCTGTTTAAAGCTGTTTACCAGATTCCTTTACTATTGTAATCTGAGATTCTAATACATTTCTTAGTCCTTCTTTAGTATTATTAGTCATATCTTTCACTATGGACAGCATCTCTGCTTTTTACTCAGAAATTATTTCTAATTTCTATTTTTCTTTTATAACTGATTTAGAGAATCTTCGTGATTGAGCTTCAGTTTGCTCTATTTCTCTTTTCCGTGGATTCTCCTGTGGTTATAACCTTTGTGTCTGCCTTTTTGAATTATTTTATCATTTCTATTTTTTTGTTGCTGCTGATAATGTTGGCTTAATTCCTGGCTTTCTGTCTAGGCAATATTGAATGCAAGTCTAGTTTTTCTTAACATATGGCACCCTTAGAGGACTACTTCCTTGGTTGTCTTTCTTGGATCTGTTATGGCCCTTAAGTGATCTCAGTTCTGGTACACTATGAGAGGTATTTGAACAGAACAATCGCAATATCTTGGTTGACATAATACAATCAGTATCATCAGCAGTATTGAGCACAACACAGGAAATAATAATCTTTGGCAATTACTATTCTTATAACTTTAACCTCAAAGTTACATTTCTGACAATATACCAAATTTAGAACTAACCATAAATGTGCTTACAACATGCAGGTCTTTCAATATAGCAACACTATCCTTTGAAATAAAAACTTACCAAGGAGTTGAAGAAGAGAGATAGAAGAAGAAGAGATTAGAAGTAGGATTAGAGGATATAGAGAGATCACATAGACTTAGGAAACTGATAGATTGTAGTAGACAAAAAAGCAAAAGGAACACATATAAGACAGAACTCTGGCAAGAGCATTAGGAACTTTATTATCCTCCTACAATAATACAGAAAAAAAGACCCTAGGCAAGACTGAACTACATTAACTTCTGGAAACTTATGACTGGAGCACATAAGAGGATGAAGGAACAAGAGAAGAACAGGGGTAACCCACAGCAATAGGCTAACAGGAGACTATTTTCCTTCTTCTATAAAAATAATAGCAGTTGAGAAAATAAAAAACCTGAAATTGGGCAGATTCAGCAACAGCAGAGTGATGAAAAATTAAAGTGAGGTCAGAAAAAAGAATAACAACAGCACTGACTGCAACAACAATTTAAAAAGCCAAAACCAATGTCCTTCATGGCATGGATATGTGGTCTCCTGTAGATGGTATAGGCAGTAGCATGCAGATTGAAGTTGATAAGTCACAGAGAGACAGCTACCATCCCTTGTCTGATTTTAACTATAATGCCTAAATTGAGCTCAGTGAACTCAGTGAACTCCTATAGGCTTGAACTCTGCAAGAGTTCAGCATCTTTCAGGTGGAACTGACTCCACCAACTCAGCAATGGCTGTAGTCAACAGGATTTCTTCACTCTTCCCATGAATGTTCTTTCAATGTTGTAAGTGGGGCAGAGGAAGGCATTGAAGGACTCTTTCTAGGTTTCAACACTGCTGCCACACTTATTCAGTGTTCATAGATAAGTAGGTGGATTATCTAGCAAATCTTTTCCATGCACTATTCATATTTAGTCTGTCCAACAAGTAAATGGAGATTTCACAGTCTTCTGCTTGTGCCCTGGTTTCAGGGAAGCTGGGGCCCAAGACACTTCAATGCTGACCAGGCTCACCTGTCACTAGGCTCCATGGATGTCATCAGCATACATCCAGTCCAGTAGATAAGTAAATGGAGTTTCTGCAGCCTCTGCTCTTGCCTTGGTCACTAGAAAACTCTGGGCCAGAGTGCTCTTTAATGGCACCCAAGCCTACTCTTCCCAGAACTTTCTGCATGTCAGCCATGCTTATTAAGTCCAGCCAACAAATAAATGGAGTTTCTGAAGGCTTCTGCTCTTACCCTAGTCCCCAGAAAGCTCCAGGCTGGAGTTCTGTTTAATAGAACCCCAATTCCCTCTTGCCAGGGCTCCCTGCATGTCAGCCCTTTGGTAGATTCTTAAGTTTGGCTTTTATGAACAATGTTTCAATGAATGTCAGTGGAAAAATTTCTGGACAACAATAACATTTCATTTTCTAGGATAGTTTCCGAAGAGGTCATTTGTTAGCTTGCATGGTAAATCTATTTACAACTTCTTGTATCTTCTTAAATGAATCCTAGGCAGTAAAAACATTTTAATTTTGATGAGATCCAATTCAGTATTTTTTTTTTACTTTATAAACTTCAAAAATTTATTTTCTTTTTATTATCATTTCTTGGGTTAACTTGGATAGCTAGAAACATATTTTCCTTTATTCTTAAATACTACTTTTTCTGAAATATAATCTGATTTTACACTAACATAGTACTCAGATTTACAACTTTATTGAATATTTCTATCGTATTTTCCTTTCATATTTGTTTTTGTTTTCTTTGAAATTCTGTGTTCCTGTCTTATAAATAATAGCTGAAGTTAAGAGCAAGATAGAAAAAGGCAAAAAGGAGTAACAGGTATAATATTAAAATATTTTAAATGTGAAAAAATAGCATTTAAACTCAACCTCATCATATTGTATTACTAAGAAATGAAAAATAAAATTTTAAGATTAATATCATAGTGACTGTACCAATCCTTCCCATCAACAGTAGAGAATTATTCCTTTTCCCTCATAATCTCTCTAGTACATTACTGCTTGATGACAGCCATACTTTCTCAGGTGAAATGGAATATTGTTGGGAACCACCCTGTTTGGGAATTGCAAGGTCAAAATTGACCAGGACTTCCTGCTTGCAGACAGACTTTGGACTTGACTCTTGTCTTCATCTCTTGTAGCAACAGGGACTCAATGGTCCCACGTGCTGTGATGCTTCAGGGCAGAACTGCACCGATCTGCCCCTTCTCAAGGTCT
>PVIR01003695.1:68400-88436 GCA_004026965.1 Petromus typicus | reverse complement strand
CATAAAAAATGATAAGTTTGAATCATTTCTACTTAAATGGACATACCTTGAGGATATCCTCATAAGTGAAATAAATAGGGCACAGATAGGTACATATCGCATCTTTTCTCTGATATGAGAAAATAAAGATGTAAATGAGTCCTAGCATTGTATGTTATATATTGTGAAATAGAAAATGCTCAATGTAAAATAGGGTGAAAGGGGAAAATGTTGAGATTGTAACAAAAAAGTAAGGAAACAAATTTTATGTATATGGGGGGGTGGTAGGGTGGGTAGGGCTATGGGAAAAAAATGAGAATTAAGTTGTGTCTTATACTGGTACAAATCCCCATTATAGAGTGCAATCATGATGTGTATATTTAATGTACCAATAAAGATTTAAAAAAACACACACACAAACAAGCAAACAAAAAATCAGTCAAAGACTAGAAGTCACAATGGAGGTTGAAAAGTATTTGAAGAAAATGGAAACATAAACACTAACACAAATTGTGCAGCTGAAACAATGGTCAGAGGGAAATTTAGGTCTGTAAAATCCTATGTAGGAAAAGAAATTTTTCATATTAATAACCTAATATTTCACCATGAGTCAGAAAAAAAAAAAAGCAAACTGCCTCTAGAGCCAGAAGAAGATTGTTAATACTAAAGATCAGAAAAATAAATACAGGCTAGAAAACCATAGATGAGAATGACTCAGAGAGTTAAAGCTTGAAAAGATTAACAAAATAGTCATATATTTTTTAATTATATAGTTTTTTTTTAAAGAAGCAGAAATAACTCAGGAACATTCAACTATTTGGTCTTTGAGAAAAGTCCCAAAAGCATACACTAGAGGAAAGATAGCATCTTTAATAAATGGTGCAAGGAAACTTGGATACCAGCATGCATAAAATTGGATATCACACAGCCCTAGAGGCATTTATCTCATCATGTTCTAGTCTAAAACAAAAATGGTTCAAACATCTAAATGTTAAAACAAAAATACTTTTTTTATATTTTCAGCTTCTCATTTCAGAGAAAAGATATGGAAATTATATATCTGTAACCTATTTATTTCACTTATGAGGATGTCCTGAAGGTTGTCTATTTGAGTATGAATGATTAAATCTTGTCATTCTTTATGGCAGAGTAATACTCCATTCTATAAAAGAACTACATCTTCTTTATCCAGTCTCCAGTTAATGGGCCTCTGGATTGTTTCCAAGATTTAGCTATCACAAACTGAGCTGCTATAAACATGTCTGAACATATATTGCTATGATATGAATCTTGTGATTCTTTCATGTATATCCTTATCAGGAGAATAACAGGGTCAAATGGAACCTCTAATCCTAGTTTTTTGAGGAATCTCCACATTGATCTCCACAGTGGTTGTACCAGTCTACATTCCCACCAGCAGTGGAGAAGTGTTCCTTTCTCCCCGGAGTCTTGCCAGCATTTGTTGCTGGTTGACTTCAAGATATCAGCCATTCTTTGTGGGGTGAGATGAAATTTTAGTGTTGTTTTCATCTGCATCTGTCATATGACCAGTGATGATGAGCATTTCGTCATGTGCTTCTTAGCTGCTTTTATTTCTTCCTCTGAAAAATGCCTGTTCATTACAGATGCCTATTTTCTAAAATGGAATGTAACTGTTTTCTTTTCTCTGGCTGCTTTTAGTATCTCATTCTTTTTTTGGATATCTGGGACTTTTATGATTATATGCCTATGTGTAGATTTTTTTCATGTCATGGACATGTGGCATTCTGTATGCTTCATATATTTGTATGTCCAATTCTTTACCTTTTTCTGTGAAGTTTTCTGCCATTATCTCTGTGAATAGCTTTTTGATGTCTTTAGCATTGTCTCCTGCTTCCTCAGTGACTCCAATCAATCTTATGTTATTCTTCTTTGAATCATTTAGAAGCTGTTGGATTGACTTTTCATTATCGCTTGCCTTTTTCCATAGATTATGCCTTTCCAGTTCATTGGTTGAGATCCTGTCGTCTAGGTCAGAAATTCTGTCTTCTGCCAAATTCATTCTATTGTGCAAACTTTCATTTTCTTTCTTAATTTCCTGAACTTCTGCTTGTAGGTATTTAAAAGGTTCCATTGCTTTTGCTATCTTGGATTCTATCAACTCCATGATTTCCTCTTTAGCTTTATTAATCATCATGTTGACAGTGTCTAATATTTCTGCCTTCATCTCAGAGATCAGTTCTGATTTCCATTTTACTAGATCTGCTTTGGTTACCATTTCCGAGGGCCCTGGAGACGGGGCTTCAAACTTCTCTATTTCCCTTCCCCCTGTGTTACCTGGAGGTGAGGATCTTTGTATCTGAGACTTTGAGTGTTTCCTCATCTCTGACCTGCCCTGTTTTCTGGCGCTGTTTGTTGCAAGTCACTTTCCTCCTAATAGTTAGGAACCTTAAAATAGCAGTGTTTCCTGGGTTGTTCTTTGCAGTCTGGATTGGGACCTAAAGAAAAACCTCTAGTTCTGGCACACCATATTAGGCACTCAGTCAATACAGTCAGAACATGTTCTCCTGTCTGCTTTAGAGGCAGGGAGACTGTGGCTCCTGAACTGCTACAGTGGCACTGCCTGAGGTTCCAATGGGCCCGCCTGCTCAGCAATACAGAATCTCTGGGCTCACTTGTGCAGTTGGCCTGAAGGCCAGTAGGCTGTAGGCCCTGTGCAGCTACAATGGTAGAGGCTATTGTTCCAACAGGCCCACCTACTCACCAGTACAAGCTGACTGGATGTGCTTCTGCAGTTACTATGGAGAAAGTCAAACTCTGACCTACTAACCTCAGTCCCTGGGCGCTCTTCCGGCGTGGGCCTGGAGGCCAGTAAGCTCCAACCATGGCTCCAACAGTCGCCGTTTCCCGAGCCACCCGCTGCTAAAACTGCCTATTTCCTAAAATGTATGTTAGATATTGTACAATATAAATGATTCAAAGTTAAATGCAGTAGCGGTAAGTAATGAAGGGAAAGAAAAATTGTGATGGTAATAAAAAACATGGAAACAAAACTTATGTATCTAGAGGATGAGGGTTGTGGGGTGGAGAAGAGAATGGGAAAAAATGAGAGCCAAGTCATATATAATGGTATAAGCTGTCAATGCTGAGTTACATATCTATCTATCTATCTATCTATCTATATATATATATACATACATATACATATATATATACATACATATATATACACATATATATATATATATATATATATATATATATATATATATATGACCTATTCCACAATGAAAAAACTTTATTGCTAGAAGATAAAGTAGGTAAAACTCTTGAAGATAAATAGTTTCTGAACAGGACTCCAATAGCACATGAAATAGTACAGAGAATCAACAAAAGGGATCATATTAATTAAATATTAAATTTCCTTGCACACCAAAGGAAACAACCAACAGTAAAAAGACAGCATTCAGAATGTGAAAAAATTGCCACTTACTGCTTGGATAGAGGACTAAGATGTTGACAGATCTTTAGATTGACCCCTAGAAAGGGAGATTAGATGATCAAAATCCTGGATTAAACAATAGAAATTATGAACCTTTCAGAAATAAAAGAATTATATCCTCAGCAATATTTGTCAACAAGTTAGATAACTTCAATAAAATGGATACATTTATAGAAATATACAAACTACTCAAACTGATTTAATATGGTATTGAAAATCTGATTAGCCTAATAACAATTAAAGAGTTTGTGTCAGTGATCAAACATTATTTCCACAAAGAAAACTCTGGAACCCTATGGCTTCACTGGTGGAGTCCACCAAATGGCTAAGAAATAATTAAAATCAGTTCTTCTCAAACTCTCAAAATATTGAAAATAAAGTAACCCTTCCTAACTTATTACATAAGAATAGTGTAATCCTAGTTTAAAAGCCAAAAATATTAGAGATAGAAAAATTAAAGACCAGTATTTCTTGTAAATATAAATACTCGAAGGAAAATATTGGTATAAATTATTATAACCTTGGATTAGGCAATAGTTTATTAACAATGCTATGAAAAGCACAAGCAATTAAAAAAGATTATGTTTTATTAAAATTAAAAGCATTTTTTCCAAAGGCCATTATCAAGGAAGTGAAAAGATAACCATAGAATGGTAGAAATATTGGTAAATAACATTTGTGATAGAGGATTTTTATTTGGAACTTGTAGAATTCAGTAAATCTTATGTAAAATACATTTTCAGTAAATATTATATAAAAGTACCTAGTATACAATAAGCAAGACCTGGAAACAACCAAAGCATCTGATGACAGCAGATGGAAAATGAAAATGTAATATGTATACACATCCACATGTACCCAATATTATTGAACCATAAAAAGAAAAACCAGCAATTTGCAATAATGTGGGTAAATCTTGAGGCCACTATGTTAATTTCATCTATCAAACAAACAGATAATAAATATTTGAATTAAAAAATAAAATTTAAAAAGATAAATTTTAAAATAAGGTATGCAAATTGCATAGTTTTATTTAAATGAGAAATCTAAAAACAATGAATACACAGAAAAAGAGTAAAATAGTGGTCTCCAGAAGGTGGACATGAGGGGAAAGATAGAAATTCATCAAACACTACAATCTTCCACTTGTAAAATGAATAAATTCAAGGAACCTAGTGTGTATCATGTTACTGCAGTTAATAACACTATATTATATAAATGAGGTTTCCCCACATCTTAGTATTTTTACCATACTACATTAAAAACATGATTACATGAGGTGGTGCATGTGATTAATTTAATCATGGTTATCATTTTACATGATACATGCATATCATTATGTCATGTTATATCCCATAAGTACATCAAATTCTTCCTAAGAATAGGAATCTGGAGAGGTTGCATGTTTTCTTGACATCTTTGCCTGTTATTATTACTGTTGTAGGGTTTTTCTCCTTTTTACTTTAGATATTTTGTCAGTCAAATTTGTGCAATTTCCCAACAGTGATAATTTCATCTCTAAATGCACTTTTATGTTGTTATCTTTTGTCATAGGTTGACAAAGCGTGAAATTCCTGGATCTTAATATTTTTTTCCTTGAAGTTTTGTGATGAAAAATTTTCTAAAAATCAAAACACTTTTTGCATCCACAATTTTGTTTGTTTGTTTGTTTTATTATCTTTATTGGTATATTACATATACACATCATGATTGCACTCCATAATGGGCATTTGTACCAGTATAAGACACAACTTAATTCTCATTTTTTTCCATAACCCTACCCACCCTACCGCCCCCCCATATACATAAAATTTGTTTCCTTTCTTTTTTGTTATAATATCATTATTTTTCCCCCTTCACCCTATTTTACTTTGAGCATTTTCTATTTCACAATATATAACATACAATTCTAGGACTCATTTACATCTTTATTTTCTCATACCAGAGAAAAGATGCGTTATGTACCTATCTGTGCCCTATTTATTTCACTTATCAGGATATCCTCAAGGTATGTCCATTTAAGTAGAAATGATTCAAACTTATCATTTTTTATGGTAGAGTAATACTCCCATTCTGTAGAAGAATCACAGCTGGGTGTTACTTAACTCACTAATGAGTATGTGTACATTTTTGTTACATTACTGAAGACAAATTTGTCATAAAAGTGGATTTATTCAAGGAATCATCATATTATATTTATAACTCAAGTTTCAATGGTCCTAAAATTTATTTTAAAACACAGGTATTCATAAAGGTATATATGGTATTAAGCAAGGCATAGAAAGGATCTCTTGGCTTTTATTTCATAGTATATATACAGAATCCACCAAAAACTATATACATACTTGAGAAAAAGAAAAATAGTATAATGTTTTTCCACCAGAGGGGGTTACCTTCATATGGGGACCCTAAAGGATGCTATGCAACATAAAAACCTCAATACACCAGTAGCCCTTAGAGAAGAAATAGAATCTGCATGCATAGCAGTCTCATTGACCAAGGTTATCCGAGAGCAGCTCGCCATACTGATAAATGTCTGGAAGCTCATGGCCACCACTCTGAGCACCTTTTGTAATTGTAGAGGCCAGAGTCACTCATATTAATCTCATGATGTCTCAATTAGTTTAATATGAAAATATTCACATATATTTTTCTTCTGAACAGGGTATATATATTTTGGCAGACTACAATAGAAGAAATAGGTTTTATAAGCAGATTCTCTAACTCCAGGTTCTCCAGTACATACTGTAGTGAATATATTTTCTTTAACATGGTAAAATAATTTGAACTTCTTGAATAAAACATTAATGAAAGATTTTTGCTGGTTTCTTCATAAGTTTTGTAGAGGGGATCCTACCAAGCCTTCAACCCCTTCAGTGTTTAGCATGAGATGAAATAGAGTGTGATTGTAAGTGAGCATATATACTGATACCACTTAACCGCAGTGACCTTTATTTTGGCTAAATAGGAATCTTCTAAGCGGAGCTTGAATCCTCAGGCTACACCTTACTCATACTGTTTGAGTGTTCATAGTTAAATTTAATATGCTTTTTCTTTAATATATAGTTTCCGTTAAAACACACAAGATGTGCCTGTCTGAATGAAAACTGTACTAAGTTTGGAACAGATTAGATCACCATATTTATTAATCAAGGACTATTTTAAAACTTACAAAATGTTCCATTTTTTTTTAAAGGAAGACTCATTTTGAATTCCTGCTATGAATTTAATATCATGAAAATTAGGAAATTTTTAAACCAAACACATAAAAATAAATACAATAGAAAGTTATGCCCTTAAAGAAAATGATGTTACTGAACATTAAAAGAAAATACAAATGGTCAAATTAAAGTAGTAGAAATGTAAGAAAGAAACTAAATTAGAAAAGGAAAAATTCATAGCAAGAGGAACTTCCACAGGGGGAGTACACACAGAAATTTTAACTTGTTCCAAAATACTAGATAGAGCATGGGTTTGATAAAAGTCCCATCGGTATCTGTTCTAATTTCAAAGAGCAAAGCTCTGTCCTAAACCATCATTTTTACCCAGCAATATAATTGTCACATTCACTCATTTTGCCAACATTTTTACTCACGGTGCATCCTGCCCAGGAGTTCATCACAAGTCGTACTGTTGGATTTTTGTATATTTTAGTAGGAGAAAGGGATCCATAAACATCACTGTCACAGAGCACAGTCATAACAGCTGTACAAGTTGTTTTAAGGGTCATGGGAGTACAAAAAAGGAAGCAGTGACACCTTATTCATGTGATCAAAGAAGTCACTACAGAAACATCACATCAAAGGGAGTATAAAGAGATAATGGAATTTCAGCACTCATTGCCCTGAGAGTGAGGAAGTCTCAGAAGGATAGAGAACACTTCAAACAATGGCCTGAAAGTAGAGATGAGAGACCTATGTGTACCCCGGAAGGCTTAGAGAGTTTCCATGAGAGGTGAAGTTTACATATGAAACCACAGTTATAGTTACAGAATGTTTGGATGGTAGGTTGAAGAGTCTATGAATTTGATAAGGAATTATCAACTATAATTTGACTTCAACAGACATATAAATCATAAGTGCAAGTTTATGTAGAAGCTATTATTAGGTATAAATATTTGAAGAGTTAGATTTGTGGTATTCATGATTTATATTTTCATGTTTCATATAAATATGCCACAAAATAGACCTGTGAAATATTTTCCCTAAATGTATCATGGGCTGAATATTACAATAATAACAAAGACCTAGTTTGGCCATAAGCCATGAGATGATGCTTCCTTACGCTTGTCATAAGAAAACATAATGAAGAGTTAATTAAATAAGAAATTAAGTTAGTGTATGACATTTGCACATTCTTTAAACTCTAGTCACAATTCATGTAACAAAGAAATCCACCTTGATATCTGTTATTAGTTTATTTAAAAAATGTTCCAGTAAGTTAATGTTAATCCAGAGGAAAGCAGGATTTGTACAAGAAGGTGTGACTGAGAAGGGAAGGGGTCATCAGGGGCCACTGTATTGGGAATGATTGGTATTCATCAGGTGATTTGAAAAGAAATCAGAGTTTTAGAGTTAAATGTTGAGAGACTTCAAGGCCATTAAAACTATTTGGTATGACATAATCCTTGTCAATATAGTTCAGGGATTTTGTGTCTTAGTAAAACCTATGCACTCAAATTTTCTTAATTCATGTTTTTTTTTATTGTTTAGATGTATTATTTTTGTTCAGCAGAAGAGATATAAATTAAGTAAGAATAAAATTAATTTAAAAGTTAATAGATTGATTAGTCTCATCACTAAAAAGCTACCAAACCTCAAGGAGCTGCATTCTGGAAGTCATGATCTCCCAGGAAGCAGAAGAGCTTACCTGGGCGTAAGCAGCACGGTGCCTCACGGAGAGTTCACACCTTTTCCCACTGTTCAGTCACAGCATAGGTAGGACCCAAGGGCCCAGAGAGAGCCTGGTTGGAGAATTATGTCTCTCTGGGGATACTGGAGACAGGTCTGGAAGACACTTTGAACATACAAATAGATGACCATGAAGAGGCCTGTCACAAAGAACAGGTGATAATTGTGTAAAATTTCCCCAAATAAGCAAGGCTTTGTAGTGAGACTAAAAAGCTTTATCATTTGAAAATTCTGAACCTGTGGTTCAAATTGTAAGAATTATTATAGTTCAGTTCTGTTGTGATTCCAAAGCCATGTGGTAAAGTCTTGCTCCCCTAAATGGTGCCTTTGGGTTGACGAGGTCTTTAAGAGTTGGAGCCTATTAGATTGTTAGGTCACTAGGAATATGCTCTTGAAAGTAGTAGAGACTCCTCCTTTTATTTTCTCTTTTTTACTTACAGGTCATGAGGTGAGCGGTTTTACTCACACTCTTGTGACCACATACTACATCGCCATAAGCCTCAAAGCAACGAGGCCATCCAGGCAGGGACTGGGACCTCCCAAACTGTAAGCAAGCCATTAGGAAGCTTTTCTTTCCATAAATAAGTTGATTGTCTGAGATACGTGTTACAGTGACAAAATTAAATAACACAGAAGAGTAGATATAATTGTTACTGAAGAGCCAGAAGAATACAAAGAAAAGATCCTATGATAAATCCTTGTTGTTCTGCTAGTAATTTATGTCAGTCTATTTCTCTGCAACTGGTGAAACTCTAAACTCTTGATTTAGAGTTTTAAAAAGGCTGAGGAAAGAGGAAAAGTAAGTTAGATAAGTAGTCTAGAGATAAAGTAGCCTAAAGACTTTTTAAGTCATAGTATGAAAATGAGAACTTTTAAATGTTATTCATGAGAGGCCATTACCGAAAAGATGTACTTTTAAATTCTACTCAATTTAAAGACAGAAATAAATTGACATTATTAAGGTCAATCTAATTAAAACTGGAAAAATCATTCATGTTAGATGTCATATTTTATTTGAGTCTCTACAATTACCTTCAGGAAATTCTTTATTCCACTTGCAGAGAAATATTTTCTCAACTACAGGATTCGGTGCCTTAAAAATGTGTGAACTACATAACATTTTATTCTCTGAAATTCTGTTTTAAGCCACCCTTTTCTTTGCTATGTGATTTTTTAACAAAAAGTTCTATTTTAAATATATATCATATACTAGAGAAATTATTAAGTAATTTAAAATTTAGTACCAAATATTTCCTTTTTGTGTAGCCAGATAACTATTGATAAGGACAGCATTTTTCATTAAAGTTGTGCTAAAATAATTATATAAAATCAGAGTACTACCAGCAATTCATACATTTAGGCTACTAGAACGGGAAGTATAAAAGTGATTGGTATATGTTATTTCTAGTCAGGATTTCTTCTCTTTATAAATTCTATGATACAGCTTTAATTTTGAAATGTCTTCTTGTTTTCAAAAATCTGGAAAGCACTGGATAGGTGCACATATCATACACTTTAAAAAATCACACTAAGAGAATCACAGGAGCTAGGATGAAGTGATATTATGTACTAAAACATGAAGATCATTTAAAACAATAGAATAGTTTGTCTTATAAATGAAATTCTTCCTCAATCTGGAAGGAGAGAGGACATTTAAAGGGTGGCCCCGGCAGGCAGTCTTTAGGTCTCTGGTTGGCACATCTTCCTTCACAAGGCGTTGTGGAAGTCAGCTGCCTTTCTACCTGTTTCCAATGCTGTTCTTCCTCTGCCTGTGGTCCACCGTTTGTCACAGGGTCCTCGCCAGAATCACTGCTATGCAGCTTGGACTTCAGTCTTCAAATCTGGACCTAAGTGCGTGTCTTTTTCTCTATAAGCAGCCTGTCCTACATATATTGTTACAACAATCCAAATCCAACTAAATTAAGAAAAACCTGAAAAAAGTGTACATTGCTGTGATATATTTGGAACAACAACATCACCTAAAAAAGGAAAACTTCTAAAATGGAAAAAAATTCAAGTACTCAACAAAAACATCACATCCTCCCAGAAGATCAAAACATTAGTTGGGTACAATTAGTATATGAAATAAAAGTGATAAAATATGACAAGTTTCACTGTCTATCAGTGACATAGATAAGTATCTTATGTATAAGTATCTTATAATAAGATAATAAGTAATCAAAATGGAAACACAGTATCATTAAAGACACTTTTCAAAAGTTCCGTGTGACTGGAAGAATACAATCTTCATAGATATTGATACTAGTGAAAGCGTCTGAATCATTTTCAATGCAGCAAGCAAGTATGGGCCACAGCAGAAAACAAGCAATGTGCACACCTTTACAAAAAGTGTAGGATCCAGCCCTCTCACTTTTGGCTTCGTACTGAAGAGCTTTGAAATCAGTATGCTGAAGAGGTGTCCTCTGCCTGTGTTCACAGTAACGCTGTCACAATAGCAAAGGGAAGGAATCAAAGGAAAAGGTCATCTCTAGGTGAATGGATAAGGAAGAGGCAGTGTGTCTGCCCAGTGGAATACCACTCAGCCTCAATGAAGAAAAGCATTTTTAAAGACATGGATTGAATTAGAGAACACTGTCCTAACTGAAATAACCTCAGACCAGATGCACTATATTCCCCCTCTTCTGTAGAATCTAAAACAACTTCACCCATGGAAGCAAAGTCTAGAAATAGTTACCAGAGAATGTAGGTAGAAAAAATGGAGAATTTTTTTTTAAATGGAGGTAAGGTATCAAGCATTAGTCAGAACAAATATGTTTTATTTAATTCTGAGAATTATTGTACAGCATGATTGCTTTAGGTAATTATTGAGTGATGCCATACTTTTTAATGTTGATGGCAAATTGGACCTCAAATATTCTTATTTTTGAAGAGGTCAATACTTGACAGATATATTGACTGGCTTGATTTGGTCCTTTCACATTGTATTTAAAATCTTTTTTTTTTTCATGTTGTATCTTTTTATTTTTATTTTTTTTAATTATCTTTATTGGTACATTAAATATACACATCATGATTGCACTCCATAATGGGGATTTGTACCAGTATAAGACACAACTTAATTCTCATTTTTTCCCATAGCCCCACCCACCCTACCATGTATTTAAAATCTTAATATCACTTTTTACCCATATATATGCAGAGCTATCATGGATCTATGTATGATCATAGTAGCAGCAGCTGCACACAGCACATTTCCTTCTTTTAAAGGGAGGAGTAAGTTTGTGTCCTTCATCACTTCATTACTTTTTTCCATGACCCCGTGGTCCATATGAAATTCAGACACACAAAAGAGTAGAAGTGTGCTTCTTCTGAGAAAAGCTCATGGTTTGGTTAGGTTAGAAAAGCCAGGAATGTGAAGCACAGAGGATGGAGAGCTGTTTCCCAGCGGGAGGATGAGGAAGGAAATGGAGTGCTGGGCACAAGAAGTGGTTGGACAGCAGCATGTGGCCGATTACAATTAAAATCTGCAGTGCCGTTTTAATCGCGTGCATGTGACAGATTAGGGAACATACCGACAGGTCTAGGTAGTATCATACACCTAAAATTTGACCTCAGAGATCAGTCGTCAAGTACCTCTTCCAAGTGCTGTATTGTAAGAGTTTTATTTTATGCCCAAATCAGAGATTATGTAAGATGGACTTAAGCCACCATGAAGATGGAAGGAGATTTCTTAGCGGAGACAGTGTTGGAGAGACCTGAGGCCATGCCATAAGTAACATCTTCAGTTATCATCTACTGTCCCATAGGATCCTAAAATGTGCATTAGATTTACTCAAGTACAGCTCATGGAATTAATCTTTTCACTGGTTTGCTTCATTCTTTGTAGCAAAATTAACAGAACTGAGTTGCTTTGCCCGTAAGGCATTTGCGTAGGATTAGATCGTGTCACTTCTGAGAAACGAATGTGCGGCTGGGTTAGGCAGACTACAGAGAATGAGCGGGTGCAAGGCTGCAGGCCTTCTGCAGCCCAGGGGAAGCATGACAGGATACTGGATCAGCAGGTTCATGGCAGGTCCAACCTCAGCTCCTCCACCTCCTAGTGCGTCTTCTCACTGAACTTTCCAAATTCCACACCAGATCTGGTGCATCCCCAACAAGAAGGAGCAGCATTTGAAGGCCTCTCGCCTGTCCAGGTCAGCAGCCGCGCGAGTCAGACAGTAGTTCCAGTGTGTCCTCATGGGTTTCAGATCCAGTTCCTGGGCTTCAGTCTGTTTTCACAAGTCCCAGTTTGCTCTTACTTCTCCCCCTTGGGCTGCCTGACAATTTCCTGTTTGCAAAGTATACAGCAATTTCAGGCAAATGCAGAGAAAACAGCCCTTCATGGATTTCTTTGTCATTTTAGATTGATCCTCCCACAACCCCCAAAAGGACCATTATTTCCCCATCTTCTCTGGAAATATGTAATGCATCAACATTGTAATAAATCTCTTATTCCATATACTGCCAAACCCTAATGGATACAGACATGAAATGGAAAGCTTTTATTTTTCCAATTTAACCAAAAGTTTAGTTTCTACTTGTCAAGTTTTCTTACTTTCAAAATGGACCCGAGGTTCATTAACAGACTATTTTAGAATATTCTTCTCCTTAATGATATCCACATTGAAGAGTTGTTAACATAAGTTGCATTTTTTTCCTTAGTTAAGAGAATACAGCATAAATACCATGTATTTTCCTCTGATAATAAAATTGGGGTCATGACAATCTATCACATTTCTTAAATTTATTGTGGCTTTGCCTGGTTCTTTGTTCCACATTTATACTCTCTTTAAGATTTCATTAATTGACAGTCACACAAGTTGAGACACAATTTGAAAAAATATTTTTGAGTCATAGGCTACAAGCTATTTTAAAAGTAGAAATAATACCTTTAGTTCAATCTGAGATGATTGAAACAACACAGTAGAATAATAGCAAGAACCACAGCAGAAAGATGCAGTTTATTAACAGGTCTGAGACTGTGCTGCTGGTACATTTTACCAAGCAGCTCATTCACTCCTGTCTTCCACAGAACGCCTAAACGTTGATGCTATTCTCTGTTTAAGCATGAGGACCTCTGGCATTAAGACTTCCAGAAATTGCTTTGCAGACAATCAGGCCACAAGTGACTGAAATGTTTAGACCTAGATATATCTCTTACCAAAGACTGTATGGTTACATTTCTGTAATTTCTATACAACCTGCATATTTCTTAACATTTGCTTCAAAACTTGATTTTTTTCTCATCTTAAAAAAGTGCAATGCATATTTTTATTTTTATATCACTGCATAGAATGCATTGGCTTAATGCTGTGTAAATCTTATAAAAAGGCACCAAAGGTTTTAAAATGAGAGGTTTTTCTTGTTATTGGTGTCCAGGGTAGTGTGCATACCGATTTGCAGAGCACTTTAGGCGTATTTTCTTCCAAAATGATTATATTACATAGCAATTTTTTGAATATCATAAAAGTCCAAATCAACAACAATAAAACAACAAATACAGCTGTAAGATGAATATTCTGGGGTCTGAATTTATAGTAGGGCTTTTGATTGAACGAAGAACTTCTGTCAGAGCTCCTTTTTCTCAGCCAATCTAGAAATATGACAAGAAATATCTCCCCCAGGACAGCCCAGGATTTTGCTTGTCAAATATTCAAAGTGTAACAAAAACACAGAGAGATTTTTTTAGGGTTTTTTTTTTTTTTGAGACAGGCTCTCGCTTTTGTAGTTCAGGCTGGCCCTGAGCTCAGCCTTTAACTCACATCACAGCAATCCTCCTGCCTCTGCCTCCTGAGTGCTGGGATTACAGGCTTGAGCCACTACGCCCAGCACTGTGGTATGTGGTACTGGTTGCTGCTGGGTGTGGGTCTCCACACCCAGTATTGTTATGTGGTTACCGGGAATCGAACCCCGGGCCCTTGCACTTGCAAGACAGGCCCCGGAACCACTGAGCTAAATCCCCAGCCCCAGAGAGGTATTTCTTGACTCTAAGACCAGTTACAGATTTCTTTGCACACTGCTGATTTAAGCCCTCCTATACAGTCCACCTGTCTGTACATCTTGGCCATTAACCAGGCTTTGCTTTATAGAAAAAATTAAGGTGATTGGATTTAGAAGAAGAAAATGTTCACTCGTTATTCTCGTTTTGCATTTCCAAAGTCAGAAATAAGATCAAGGAATGGAAAGTAACCTCAAGTTGTGATACATTTATGGAAAAAAAATGTTTTTAGGAAGATATTTGCCATGACAGCAATTTATGACAATTCTGAGATTTCTAATTTAAAGTTACAGAATACAAGGAAAAGTGAAATGTGTAACAATTAAATGAGCAAAGATGGAAAGATCAAACATGAGTGCTAAGTGACAAATATACCTTCTACTTTACAACAGGTATGCATTCGTTATTATGACACTTATCTATCATTCATCAGCAATTCATATTCTCAGAGATTCAATGTGTCTTCCTTGAATAGTTGTCCTTCTTAATCTAAAATCATGAAATTTAGGTCACAATTAGGAAGCTGTCATTTGTTCTGGATCATTACCTGGCAATTCTAATGATCTTTTACCTCATCCTCTGAAGCATTTCTAAGCACTTTTTAAAGAAATTAACCTAGAGATGAATGGTTATAATTTTAGAGGTGGAGTTTGAGAAGGAAGAATCGACAAAATTGACATAAGTTTAAGGAGTATTCATCTACCTTTAAAAAGCTTAAAATTTGGAACTTCAGAAAGGTTTTATAAAATATACTTTGCAAGAGAGTTTGTGGTTTTAGAATATGAAAATGCTTTTACCTTCCTGCCTTAAAAATCTCCCAGTCCCTGCCCCATATCTCAGTTCAAAAGCAACTTCTTCAGAGAGTCTTTTACCTTGAGCCCCAGGTAATTGTTTTGATGAGAATATCTATTATTTCTCACATTTTACCTCAGTTCATATAATGGTTTAAATAAAATCTATAGGCCCTTTAGGAGAAATAACATTTGAAAGGTTTATTTTGGTTTGAGGGCTATTGCACCTCTGGTGATCACAGACTTGCATTATACTGAGAAAAAGTTTGGTGCTCATAAGTATATATTGAAAGAGTAGTCATATGAAAAAATAATCCATGTTTAACAGAACAGCCTGACCTAGAGTCTTTGTTCATCATCACAGACAAAGAAAAAATGCTAACCAAAGATACATGTAGGAAGAGCCCATTCCACAGTACAAAAGGAAACTCCATCTTCCCTGACAATAAACGACAGGAGGAAAGTCTAGTTTGCTGAGAAAAAAACTGTGTGCAGCACATCGGAAAAATCAAAGGATATATTGGCTTGGACTCATCTTTTTGCATAAAAGACAGAGAAGGAAATGAGGAAAAGAGGGGAAGAAGAAGGAAAGAGAAGAGAGGAGAGAAGGGAAGGGGAGGGAGAGGATGTCACAATATTGATCACCTGGTTCAGAGGGATGAGGATAGATAATGTGTCATTTAGTGTCTTGCTGGTATTTTGTGTTCAAAAAGATGTTTAGTGAATGGTCATCCAGCAACTACAGCAGAAAAGATGAAGACTGATAGTAATGGCATTTTGCTCATGGTATTGTTATGAGAAGTAAGACTCTGGTTCAAGATCCTAGCATAATATCCAGAATGTAGCGAGCCCCAGAGACAGGCTCACAACAGGTGTGGTTCGTGATGTAATAATTAAGGATTTAGGGAGATCTTCTCACAATGGGTCATTATCATTTGTGTCTTTGTGATTCAATTTTTCCAACATATTGTTTTGGGTTTTGAGATGGTAGTATTATGTTATGCCTTTCATATATTATTCTAAAGTCATAAAATCATTAAAAATGTGCAAAGTATAAAATTAGGAAGATGGAAAATTTTTAAATAATTAGATCAGGAATAATTAACAGACTAAATATATAAAAACAAGCAGTATAGTTTCCAAAATAAAAATATTTTATAGATAGATTGATATGATAAACTATTCAAATGACTATTCTTTCTTGTGAACATATATAATAAACATAATTTTTCTATCCAAATTAGTATTTCCTATGTGCTTTTATTTCTGGGACAGGTGATGCAAAGATCACCAAGATATATTTGCTGATCTGCTTCTTGATATATAATATTGAGACTGAAATAACTGTTTCCTTAATTTCTTAGTTTTAACAATGAACTAGAGCTTAAATATGTTAAAGCTAGAAAGAAGTTTTCATGTTTTGGTAGATTATTGCCTGATAAAAAGTACAAATAAAGTTTGGTTGACATTAAATATGAGTAGTTGCATATTAATATAATCATTTCTATGGAGTAAACATCTGTTATAGTGATTGCTTAAAACTGAAGATATTTCTTACCACTCATTTTAGACAGCCTCAAGTTAAAGATAAAAACAAATTTAAATATTTTAACTACCAATTGTATTCTAATTATCAATTAATATGACATTTAAGTTTCATAACTAACACTGTTTAAAGCAAATGAAATATGCAGACAATAAATTTCAAGTTAAACCAATGAAATAATTCATAAAATGTTTCTAAACAAGTCATTTTAAACTAACTTTCAATTGATGGATACGTTTTTGTCTCCAGAACACAATCTTTTTCAAAAATAGATCTTTAATGGAATTTACATGTAATTTAACTGCATAGTAACACTAAGGATCATCTAAAATAAACTAGACACACAAAAATTTTAAACAGTGTACTAGGAGTTTTAATCTAATGGTTGCTTGTTGTCAAAAATTTACTACATGCAGGTTAGAGTCAGCTCATTAAGGACCCTGGAATGCTCAGGGCCATGGTCTTGTATACTGAACCTTCCAAACACAAGGTCAGGAGTCTGTGAATTATGGTACTCCAGCTCAGAATTGGATTGCTGATAACAATCCTTTCCCATGTCTGGTTTCATCCTTTGAGACCTACGCCTAAACACATAAACATCTTTTCTCCCCATGTATTGTAACAGTTAAAATGAAAAGGCTTCATTAAAAAAGGAAATCTCAGCAAGCATTCTGGTTCATGCAATGTCTTTTATTTTACTAGGAAAATTGAAAAGAATGTGTTCAACACAGTTAAGAAACTAAATCCTTGTCATTGCTCTACTCTGATTTTATTATCCTCTAGTTCAAAAACATTCTACCCAATTTGTAAGCAAAAATATTTTATATTTTTAAAATTCTGCATATAGAATGTATGTTTCATATACATTTATAGATATAGTTATAAAAACATTCCAAATATTATTTAAACCTGCAAATTCTTGAAAAATTAATATCAACATGTTTTGTTTATATAGACACATATTTATTTGCACAAAATATTTAATAAATTATATTATTATCCAAATTAAAGAAACTTCATAAAAATGTTCAGTACTAAATATTCCAATTACCAACTGTTATTATATAGTTGAAGGTCAAATATGCAATATGGGTATATATTTTTTAAGTTTTTATACACAAACAGACAATTAAAAACCTTAAAAGGCCCATGTTATATACAAACAAGACTAGAAGTATCTCAATAGCTGGGTACTTTCATGCTTCATTCCTTAAAGTTTAATAAATAATTAACATACAGCTGCTGCACGTGGCTCCACTCAGCTCTTCATTTATGGCCATTTTAGAAATTTTTGTTGTTTTTGTTCCCATATAACAAGACTGGAACCTGCAGTTTTAGGTCATATTACAACTTCTGTGGACAAGCTACCTGTTTTCTTTCAACCAAGAGAGGTGATATTTTAAATGTATGGTTAAAAATATAATGAGTTCATAAATATGAAAAGGTTTTATCTTTACAACAACGTCTATCATCTGTTAATTTAACAATGGAAATTCCTAAAAAAGCTAGGATTAGAGATCCCAATTGACCCTGCTATTTCTCTGCTTGAAAGATACATAAAAGTATTAAAAGAATCATATCACAGTGACACACATGCACTCATATTTATAGCAGCTCAGTTTGTAGTAGCCAAATGTTGAAGACGATCCAAATGCCCATCAATGGGAGATGGGATAAAGAAGATGTAGGTTTTTTAAAAAAATAAAATAGAGTCTTAATTTGCCATAAAGAATGATAAACTAAAGTCATTTATACTCAAATGGATGTACCTTGAGGACATACTCATAAGTGAAATAAGTAGGTCACAAATGTTTACCATATCATTTCGACAGTATGAGAAGCTGAAGGTGTAAATGAAGTCTAGAATTATGATAGGTATTGTGAAATAGGAAGAAAATGATCAAAAGGTAAAGGGAAAGAGGGTATAGGGAAAAGTAAAGCAGGGAAAGAAAAAATTTGATAGTAAAAGCAAAAAATGAATGGAAACAAAGCTTATGTATCTAGGCAGTGGGGGGATGTAGGGATGGCAGGGGAAAGGGGAAAAATGAGAATCAAGATGTGTCATGTACAGGTACACATTCTCAATGTTGAATGTAATCTTAATGTGTATATAACATGCACCAATTAAAAATAAAGATCTCTAAATCCTTTAATGTAAATTATATCTGGGACAGTTAGTTTACTAAGTAAAAAATGAAGTTGGCACTATATATACTCTATTAATATTAGACTAGTAAATAATCAAGATTTCAAAGTAATTAAAACATGCAAAGAAACTAGAAAATAGGAACTAAGTTGACAGGGAAAAGTTCTACTGTCTGGTGACAAAATCCTAGGGTTTACCTTGCAAGGTTAAACTGTGGTGTCACTGCAGCTTACAGAATGGAACCATTTGCAGGTCAGTATGACATGGGAATGGGAAAGTAATGATGGTGTCACATCCACCTGCTCCTAACAGGAAATAGATAGATAACCAAGGTAGACCTATGAGAAACGCGCTCAGAAGTGACTCTTAAGTAGAATGTATCCAGTAAAGAGATGTTTATGACTTTCTTTACTTTGTTTAGTAAATGTCCTCCTCAAGGATGGAAAATGTAATTTCTGTATATCTTTAAGTTTTTCAGTTTTCTTTTATTTCAGTTTTTTTTAGTTTATTCCTTTATACTCACATAATTAAATTACACCTCATTAGCATGAAGTCTTATAATCTAAGCATTTAACAGCAATTTTGTGTATATAAATTCCTCCAATTTTCTACAGTTAGTTATTTTCAAAGGAAATTTAGTTGTGTGTAAGTTGGTATGTGTTTAATTTAAACATGTTTACAGAAAAACACTTATTGGTATATTTTTGACACACATAATGATGACATTCCTCATAGGGAACTTGCACCTGGAATTCCTCTGTATGCATTAATTACTTAGTATAAGGTGACATTCAAGTGTCAAAGAACATGTGCATCTAAAGTGCTTTGATTTTTTAAATTAGCTTAATAAATAATTATGTATCATTATAATTCCTTAAATGTTTTATATATATAATATATGCCATATACTATGATATAGACTATTTCCTGTACTATCATCAGTGAAAATAATTATCTGTATTTTTCATATATAATAAAATATTCAAAATTTTAATTTATATTTTGATGAATGTTTAAAGGAATATAATTAGAAGTTATTAGATAAAATAATTAGAAATAATAAACAATCTATAATTAGAAATTATTTATTGTCTTCTCTGTTATTTATATATGACTTTTATATATTCTAGTAATATAATAATTTGTTTCTAGCAGATAGATGTTTATAATTTTTTTTTTTTTTTT